>OY755237.1:75136941-75317721 GCA_963576725.1 Azorinus chamasolen | reverse complement strand
GGTGACCTATCTTGAATTTGAAATGTAAATTTGAATCCGCATCGGGCCAGTTTCGAACGTTATTCGTGATCTTAATAAATGCATATCCATTCATTCATTTATCTTATTAACGATTTTAAACAATTACAGAACTACTTAATTTGAAACTTTCACCACATGAAACCAGCCATCAAAAATTAAAAAAGAACGACTCAGTCATCTCATGTATTAGTCTGTGTTTTGACAGTACGGGCAATATTCCACTGGTACTAGGTGTATATGAAATATAAAAGCGGTGCCTCAACCTGTCCTTTCAGATCAGGCGAATAACAACCTCAAATACATACTATTATATTTGTTTCGTCTGAGATCACGATTTCACCAGAATAAAATAAAACCCTAGCTAGATCATCACATTTCTAACTAAACATATTTTTCATCTTAAATTATCATTGACATGTGTCTCTTGCTCAGTCTTAAAACATTAAATATTCAAACTACTATTGTTGAAATAAGCAAAGCGATAGACACTCCATATATATGTTTACAGAGAAAGTGCAGGGATTAATAATGCAATTACAATCGGTTTGGTTGGGTAAACATCTGTATTCTAAATGACGCAGCGATAAGGGATTCGAATTCTAAAAAGGCGTCTTGGAGTTTCGTTATACTTTAACTTGCCGTGTCTAAAGCACTAATGCGGTTGGATTTTATACCATATTAAGTCACATTGTTCTTGCATTGGACCACATAGTCCTAGCACTATCCTCATAGGCAGCCACACGTGCCATTTTGTTTAAGTTGTATATCTATTAGTACGCAGTTTTACTATTTTCTGGCCACATGTGGACTGGAGACGAATGGTAATTGTACACGGGCATGTCCAGTGTATATGTCCTGAATACCAACACTTTGGTCACATGTTTCGATGATCTCTCTTATGAACTTGAGTCACAAACACTGGTGAATAACCATTTTACTGCAAAGTACAATTAATGCATTGGTGCTGCAAACATTTGTTCTCTGTGTGAGAATGTCTCCTCGCACTTCATTTTCATCGTTTGTCTGCAAATTTCAGCAGAATTTACACTGAGCATTTCTTAGCGCTTGAATTTGGCGCCATTAAGGGTCATTGTTTGCACACAGAACTGTGCGTGTAACGCAATATTGTTTTGTCTGCATCGGCAAGTAATACAATTTCAGATTGTTGTTGGTTTTCACAAGGAAGTTGTACTGTGCTGTAAATCAGCACCGTGCATTGTCGAAATTGGCAAGTTTTATAGCTGACATTTTCACTTGAGCGTATGTTTATTGTGGCTGTTCTGCTCGAGTAGAAATTAATCCTTGATACACAAGTATTTTATACTTGAACATCGCTTTGTGGATAAGGGTATTTTTCTTACATTATTTCCGGTGTACATATGTTTGAATGCTAGAGCTCGTAAAGAAGCCTTATATACTTTATGTGTGGTTGTTTCAAAGGTTGTCCAAAACATTGTAGAGATCCAGAACATCCAACCAAAATTTTGGATAACATATTGGAAATCCCTCACTTACAAATCACTAACAATTTATTGGATGGTATAAACTTGTCCCCCTTAGATTACCAGATTTGCAGGTTCCCGACCTCACACTTATCCAACCTTCACTTCTCCCTCCAGACAACTCCACAACATGAGTAACAACGTCACTTATTTCACAGCTTTTTTTACGGTTTATTTGAAGGGGCGGGGCTACTTTACATTTTGACCAGAGAGAAGGTATGATAAGCGCGAGGTTGGATACCTTCAAACTTTGTTTAAATCCCTAGTAGTCATCTATGACTACTGGCCGTTCCAAGTAGGTACTCCTGCTTTCACCCCATAATCTACTTTATATTTTATATGATAAATGTTTTATGTATCTGTGCATTGCTTCACGTTCTGTCTGGTAGCTATTCTGTTTTTTGTTTGGTGGTGTTTGGATGCAGTGCCCTTTCGTGTGTGGCGCTCCCTGTTTTTTTTGTTGGGGTGTAGACAAATAGCAAATATTTTTCTATCTACTACGATTTGTTATAGTTGACCACATTAATTGACGACTTCTAATAACATAAAAACCTCTATCCCCATTTTAGATCTAAATGTGTCGTATTTTAGGTCGTATTAGTATCAAGAGCATAGGCGAATTTAACTGTAATGATTTTGGCGAAAGGTGCTGTTCCGAAAGGTTGATTTGAATATGATTTTAATCTATCATGAGTATGTATGCGTTGCAAATTGTATTTCAGCGACAAATATTGACACCTATCGAAAATATGCTTACAAATGTTTTGATATGTCGTTGCTATATGATTACAGATATTTGATATGTCGTTGTAATATGCATCTACTTTATCCCTAGGTTGGTTGAAAGGAAATATAATTGAAAATACATTTCATTTAAAGCATGAAGAATTATACAGTATTGAGATAATTAGAGCTTGAAGAACTGATAACAAATGCATTAATTATTACTTTATTACTTTATGGTTCCATTAGCTTTTGCAATAGAAAGGAACACCAAATGTGTGTATTTGCAAAGTGAATGAGAGATCAAGATACTAAAACATTTCAAAGAATAACTTCTTTATTTCTTTACCAAACCCTACGTGGTGATCACCCTTTAGAATCGTCTCTTCGGAACGATTCTAAAGCGTGGTTACAGCATAGGGTATAATGAAAAAAGGACGATTTCAAACTATATGTTCAAGTAGGTATTTGCCTATGTGAATTGTCTTACTTGAAGACATTGTGCATTGTCATGCGTTCTAAGGCTTTTTAATAAAAGTTATTACCAGTCAGAGACCATATCACACGTCTTAGGCGGTTAGTTTGCCATCAGATTGACTCATGTGATGTATTCAGTCGTTCTATTCTCCATTTATTTATCAAATAATCGTCAGAAGTACCGGAAAACAGTACTCCATTTTGTAAACTTTCATTTTCGATTTTAAATTCCTTACAGAATTTAAAGATTGCATTTGATGCAACGTTCCGTGTAACCAAGGTAACCGAATCCCGTAATGACGTCATTAAATATCATTCATGGAATATGCCGTCATATGAGTTAACTCTTTACCCAATGAATGTTCATGTAAGACATAATGACATGAAAATTAATTGGATTAATTAATTTATTATAGCACATGGTCACAGACATTTTTTTGGCCATATCAGAAGCTCGAGAGTCATATCTAAATTATATCATAAGCAAACAGAGCTGATCCTGATAAGACAGCTCTTATGGGAGCGGTTTGATCTTGGTCTACTATGTTTTTAAAGGCATAGAAAGGCGTATTTATGGAGTAAAGGGTTAAACAGAAAGTATATAGGTAAGTATACATAGGCGCAGAGAGGAGCACTGATTGGTAATCATTTTGTTACGCGGACCTTTGACGGGGTGGACGAACTGGTATAGCCGGTGTAGATCACATATTTCTATCGGTTAGCACTTTAGGAAGTACGACGTGTATACCAGTCATACAAGCGGGTACACCCTGCAAAATGTCCCTGTAACTAATAGTATTGTCAATACATCCTTCCACCTGGTTTGCTGTAGGTCGATGGTTCTACCTGTGGTGTTCTTCTGTGCACAAACCGATGCAATTTGTTACATGCACGGAAATTATTATGGGGTCTCTCTCTCCACCTGTAATTAGCTGGACGTCGCAATATGACTGAAATACTGTTAAAGCGGCGAAACCCCAGACTTAAACGAACACTACGCCAATACCCATTCGGTGGGGCGTCACAACCAGTCAGCGTATAAATCGCCCTTCATAAAATGACTGCTATTCGTATTTGTTATAACAATAAGGACTGTCAATATGTCAACACACATTACATTTGGTCGGGTGTTACAGCCAGTCAGAGTATAGACAGTTCAGAGATATCACAAAATGACTGCTGTTCGTATTTGTTATAACAATGAATATTGTCAATATGTTAACACATTATATTTGGTAGGGGGCGTTACAGCCAGTCAGCATATAGACAGATCGTGGATATCACAAAGTGGGTGCTGTTAGTATTTGTTGTAAGAATGAGTATTGTCAATATGTCAACACACATTACATTTGGTGTGGGCGTTACAGCTAGCCAGTGTATAGAACTCTCAGATATATCACAAAGTGACTGTTCTTCATATATGCTTTCCCTTTTCAAAAGTTTTCACACTTCTAAAATTATCTTAATACCGTAGAGTCTCGCTGCGACAACATAAAGTATTAATACGGGCGTCTGTAAAACAGATGGTTGCTTAATGTATGGCAAGCGAAATGTAGAAATCCCATAAAGGAGCTTTCTGTATAACTTTTTTCCTGCATTAAGCACTTTTTTTTTTAAAAAATCCGGAATGAGACTTCTTTTGAAAAGCCGTATAAGCGAGGTTTACGGTATGATATATAGAGGATCTTACATGAGTGTTCATTACACATTGTTTTTATGAAACGAGTTTACTGTAATAATATGATACGAGCGTTAGCGAATGTCATATTCATTATAGTAAACGAGTTTCAAAAAAATAAAAACAATGTATAATGAACACGAATGTAAGATTCTTTTTATCACATAATCCTTAAAAGGCCATAGAAAATAAAACAGACTAGCTGACGGCTGTTTCTGCCATTGCTTTACACACAACGTAGTAATACAACGGACGACCCGCATGGAGTGCTATGATTGGCTAACGCTTTTTAAATGAGCGCTACGATTGGCTAACTTGCTAATTTGCATAAAAAATGCACTAGTGCAATTCTGCGAAATACGACACTCTGTTACGGCACTCCCACATGGTAGATTATGTGATAAAACATGGCATCATTGCTTTCGGAAATATTTGAAATGAGTTTTACAATTGTTTACAGTTTTGAAATACCTGTATAAAACTTAACTCCCCCTATTTACAAAGCCTCGGCACTCAATACTTTTATCTTTAACTAACTAGTCTCTTAACTCTTTCTTACATATAAACATTTTTCAAGCATCTGCAGACAGAGTAGATCGAGATCAGATGGCTCACATAGGAGCCGCCGTGTGATCAGTGACTGACTCCACAGTTTCTATCTATACCAAAACCTCCATTGTACATATGCCATTATTAAAATACAGCTCATAGATATTCATGATGATTTCTTACATTAATATTCAACAATGAAAATATAAAATAGTTCAGACAACAATAAGAAGAACTGTTTAGACACCAATAACAGGAACTGTTTAGACAACAATAAGAGGAACTGTTTAGACAACAATGAGATGAACTGTTCAGACAACAATAAGAGGAACTGTTTAGACAACAATAAGAGGAACTGTTTAGACAACAGTGAGATGAACTGTTCAGACAACAATAAGAGGAACTGTCTAGACAACAATAAGATGAACTGTTTAGACAACAATGAGAGGAACTGTTTAGACAACAATAAGAGGAACTGTTTAGACAACAATAAGAGAACTGTTTAGACAACAGTAAGAGAAACTCTTTAGACAAGTGTTTAGACAACAATAAGATGAAATGTTTAGACAACAATAAGAGGAACTGTTTAGACAACAATAAGAGGAACTGTTTAGACAACAATAAGAGGAACTGTTCAGACAACAATAAGAGGAACTGTTTAGACAAACAACAATAAGAGGAACTGTTTAGACAACAATGAGAGGAACTGTTTAGACAGCAATAAGAGGAAATGTTCAGACAAACATAAGAGGACCTGTTTAGACAACAATAAGATGAACTGTTCAGACAACAATAAGAGGAACTGTTTAGACAAAACAATAAGAGTAACTGTTTAGACAACAATAAGAGGAACTGTTTAGACAACAATAAGAGTAACTGTTTAGACAACAATAAGAGTAACTGTTTAGACAACAATAAGAGGAACTGTTTAGACAACAATAAGAGTAACTGTTTAGACAACAATAAGAGGAACTGTATAGACAACAATAAGAGTAACTGTTTAGACAACACTGAGATGAACGGTTCAGACAACACCAAGATGAACTGTTTAGACAACAATGAGAGGAACTGGCTAATCATAATTACTAATACTTAGAGGGCGTTTTTGTAGAAACCATCATATCCTATAACCAATTTCCAATTATATCTGTATAATATAAAACCAACTGCCTCGGCTGTTTTCCAGGAGGAATAATGAGAGCGCTAAGGAAGTATTGCTATTTGTTTAACTCTTTTGCTGCCATGTTAAGTCGTCTGCAAACTTTGTCGTCTGATCACAGGTGTGACATTGATAGCGTTAAAACAGTTGTGTTCTATTTTCCCAGATGCCTCTTATCAATTTTGAGTGCAGTTGTCTCTCAATGTTAAAGTTGTTTGAAAGAATACTACCATTTGTTCTTTTGAAATTCGTTGAAGACAGTTTAGGTGAATTTCCGTCAACATCGAATAATTGAGATTTTACTGTATTCCTTCCAAACATTCTTTCCTTGTGCAATGAATACGTGTAAATTGAATTGTTGCTTACTTTAAGTAATATTTAAACACTGTTGAAGAAAGCATTTAAATTTATACATGTAAGTTGTGACACATAAATACAGTAAAACCTCTCTATAACGGCCACTGAATTACATCAATTAGTTTGTGTTAAAGGCATGTGGCTGCTTAAAGCAAATTGAAAGTAAAACAGGACCGTTCTGTTTTACTTTCAGCTTGCTTTAAGCAGCCACCTGCCCTAAATACAAACTAATTAGCACAATTTAGTGGCCGTTATAGAGAGGTTTTACTGTATCACATTATTGTAAAGCGAGATACATATTGAGTCGCATTTGTTTTCAAACATCCCTCGTACTTGCAAAAAAAAAAGGTGAACTATTTTTATCTAATTACACTGTTCTAATTGTCACTTACAATGTATATACAATATATAGAACATTTAATCTTCGACTGAACAAAGGTTGTTCTTTCCAGCATTTCTGAAGAAGGTAATTCCCAAGACTCCAGAATTATTCACGGAGTGAGCTCCGTAATTAATTAATAAATAACTTGATGACCCAAAATTTCTCTAGAGATGGCAAGACAAACTCTTATTAGTTACCCATAATCATTCTCGTGTAAATGTGTTTTATCTTTACACCAACTGAAGGGAAGAAATCTTATTATTTATCGCCAGCCATTTTCATGCAAATGTGTCTGATGAATAGACCAACTGAAGGGAAGAAAACGAAGAACAAGAAGAATAAGAAGAACAAGATCAAGAAAAATCAAGAAAAAAGAACAACAAGAAGAAGAAAACGAAGAAAACGAAGAACATTAAACAGGTGCCATTGTTTGCAGACTTAAATTATTAAAACGAGTTGAAGCAACAATGGTTCTTAAATCCACAATACATCTAAAATCCATTTAGCAGACGAACAAATCAGTTCAAAGGCATGCCGACCGTGATGGATTAAATGAACACCATAAAAGTTAATGACAGTTTAAGGTTAGTCTTTAACAGGAGAAACGAGCTTGTTTCTAACTGAAATACGAACACGTCTTAGTTTTCTTTCAAATCAGCATCACTCAATTTTTTATGTAAATAATAATACATATATAAATGCACATCATCATCTGAATTTGCACTACTGTTGTTTTTGAAACTATACAATGTTATTCTCTTATTGCTTGTATACGAAGAGTGATTGTAGGAAATATTATAGCAATTTAACAGGTACTTGGATTCACAGAAAAGGAAATGCGTACATAGTTTCATTGTCTTTGCATGTTGTTCTAATACAGAAGAGTCGCGCTAATGCGACCACGTAATTTAGGAGTCTGTAAAAACAGGTGATTGCTTAACCCTTTCCCTGTTCTATGTTTATTTCAAAGGTCAATACCTACTCAATATTCATGGGCAAAATAGTTCTTTATGGAAGGTGGGACATTGTAACCAGTTTGGAAAGTAAAGAAACATATCTTTCAAATCCCATTAGCAAACAGAGCAGACCCTGATCAGACGACTCCTATAGGAGCCGTCTGATCTGGATCTATTCTGTTTGCAAATGCGTGAAAACACGTTTATACGAAGGAAAGGATTAATGCAAGACATACTTGTTGTCCTGCATTTATGGTTTTAAACTTGAGTAATTCTACTGTGTTTATAGAAACATTTGTTAAGTTTGATCGCTCAGATTATCCATTATTACCCTACTATCATGTCGGTCATGCATAAGTCAAAGAGACATCATTCTGGGTTTCTTAACGTTTAAGGTTTCGGATATGTTACATACTCAGGACCATTTTGTTTGCTGTTTAATTTCCCCAATACATCATTTGAATTTTGATTAGACATAGCTTCATGTTATTTAATTCAATAACAATTTGATCAGTTTATATTCAGGAAGATACAACTGTTTCAAGTGAGTTTCCAGGTTCAACTGAAGCATTAAATTGATTTACATGTTTTAAAAGACGATGTTTGTTAAAATTCGAGAGAAATATCCCTTCTTAAATATTGTTGCTTTATTAGATTGAAAAGGTACACATTATGGTTAACTCTTTACCTCATAAACACGCCTTGTAACGCTTTAACAAATAGGCTAGACCCAGATCAAACGGCTATTGCCATATTTATAACTCGTTATACTTTTGTCATTTTATAACACGATCAGTTATTACCACATTTTACTCGATATGCTATTGTCACATTTGTAATACTATCTGGTTATACCAACGCGATATCTGAATATATTTAACACATTTTGAAAAGTAAGTTCAGGTAAAACATTATTGAAAAGAATGAAGTTTTGCTTCAGTGTCAAAATGCTAATAAAAGTTGTTCTTTAAATATATAACAATTATTAGCATTGCGCGTGACAATATTGTTTTCAAAGATATACCAATTGATAAGCGCACACTTTAATGTGTAAAATATACATTCTTTAAACATTTTCATCATGTCGTTGTCATTACTTATAGGTTTTATGATGGAATTCTATATTTAGTTCAAATAATTATTCGCTAATGCAGCAATGTTTCATGTTTAATTGTTTATTGCCTCTGAGTTTATTAATGACGTTTTCTCATTCTAATTGGCATCACAATAAGTTATGTTATTATGCATTCATAGTTTAATATAATTACATGTTTTTGTTTTTCTCTTGTCAATGTTTTGTAAGTATAGCAAAATCCCACTAAACCGGATTTCTAGTTTGGAAGAATTTATATATCTTCAAGCTGGTGACTGCTGAATGCATTTGTCTGCATGACTTTTACTCATATATTAAGTTGCCATCTGTCTAAAAGACTAGCGTTGGGTTTAGATCGGTTTTGTACGGTGGTAACCTTTCAAAGATGCATGGCCAATTACACAACTGAGTGTAATTCCAGTGATCGACAGTAAATTAGTATTTATTTTCTTCCACAATCGTGAGCTAGGATTATTTAGATGCAAACCATTATAATAAACACGACATGGGGACATTTTAAGATTACAAATAATAACTTCATTATAGCAGATTATAATTGTTGTTCGTTTATGAATCAATGCCATTGTTTGTACATTGGCATTTAAAATAAGATGCTGGCGCACCTGTATAACGCGTGGGATAATAGACATTGACAAACCACTATCAAAGTACAATTGGTGTTTACTCATTTTCAGTCACATCAAAACATTTGCATTTTCTAGCAAATAACAACAGGAAAATGTCAAAGTAAAGCTTAGAGTATACGATATAGAGACTACAGTACTCACATGTTTTTATCAAATCGCAGCAAATTGTTTTCAAGTATAACAGATGATACATACACTATTTATATCTATATTATACAGAGCTACAGATAAAAGCGCGTACCCATATACAGTAAAACCTCTCTATAACGACCACTAAATTGCGTTAATTAGTTGGCATTTAGGGCATGTGGTTGCTTAAAGCAAGGTGAATGTAAAACAGAACGCTCCTATAGGAGCGTTCTGTTTTACTCTCACCTTGTTTTAAGCATCCACCTGCTTTTAGCACAAAATACTTGATGTAAATTAGTGGTCGTTATAGAGAGGTTTTACTGTACTAAAATCGTCATTTCTCCGCCAAACTCTATAATGTGACTTCACAGTATAGGGTTTGGTGAGGAATAAAGGATATATTCTTGAAAATGTTTGAATTGACGCATCTTATCTGGACCTCTATATCTGTCCTAAACTGGCTTAAATTCATAAACTCATATAATAAGAGTGTTTGTAGTCACCTGCTGTAAGAATTGTTAAATAGAAAAGGAAATTAACTCAATATATAGTGAACAAAAAAACGTATGGTTATTGTTTATTACATTATTATTATTACTATACGTTATAACATGATTATATAATTACTGTTACTACACTACAGTGTAATAAAATTAAGTGAACACATGACGACAAAGGGCAGAACTCAAAATGGAGGTAGGCACAATGTATAGCGCTTATCACTTACATACGTGTTTGTTGTTATCGTATCTACATGTTTTCCAAGTCTAACGGTTCCGAAGCCATAGACAAATCCATGATAAACTTAGCAAACAGTTTGCAACCAGAGAAAACGCCGAGTAACTCGGCGTCTCCTCGGGATCCAAACTGTTTGAACTGATCATAGAAAGTTTTGTAAAGAAATTGAAGATAATGTCAATTTGAAACCTCAAGCAGACGATAACCTTTAGATAGCGGGTGAACTTTAGTTGGCGCCTGCAGTGTCAATCCCATTGAGGAATATAGTTTAATGGCAAACTCATTAAAAGCGTATAACTAGAGTGAGATACAAACGGATATAATAGACAAACGGATGTAGGGAAGACAGAGAAGTGATCCCTTTGTGTCACAATGTGTTCCTAGCATGACATTATGGAATATAAGCTACGTGTACACACGTTTTTGCAAAGATGAACATATATTCTGTAAATTCTTAAGTACTGCTGCATCATATAGCAATGTGGTGAGTATTTTGTTGAACATTCAGGCTTATACGGGCAAACTTTTCCTTTTCAAACAGTTGCATCCATAAGAGAAGTCGGGTCTAAGCCTTCACAATTGGATCCAATGGGTTTGATCATTTCCTCATACTGACGCCTTTTGACGCCTCTGAAAAGGTCACCTTTTGAAACCATTGTGATAAATAGAGTATTTGGTCCTGTAGGAGCAAATGCTGTATTTATCACAATTGTTTCCAAACTCCACAATTCTAAACTTTCCCGGGGAGCATGCCCTCGGACACATATAATCACGGTACGTGCATTACATTTAGATTCAGTTATGCTTCTGGCTACCAAATATTGTCTGCAAATATTGTCGTCTGCAAATTTTGTCGTTTGCTACAAATTTCGTTTGTTGAATGTTCTCTCCCTTTCTTTCAAAACACATTACCACAGTAACACAAACTTTGGGTCCTGATAATTGGCTGAGTTACTCGGCGTCTCATCTGGGTCCAAACTGTTTGCAAAGGTAATCACATATGCGACATTGGCAGCGAAAGAGTTACAACAGAATTCATCGATATTTTACATTCTGAATCAGACCTGACCATTAATGCATTACTCTTCATTTTCCTTCGAAAGAATTATCTTAGATCTAAGCATACATGAAATCCTATTATTCACGCCTTTGACCCAGACATGATAAATTGCAAGAAGACATGAACATTGTCTAACAATATCACGCCATATAATTTGTTTCATATAACAATGTAAGACGGTCGTTGTATTTGTTTATGATGTAACTCAGTTCTATCCAGGAAGGATTGTAAACTTTAAGAATTGTAAACTCATACCGAATACTCATCTTCCTCTTCTTCCATTGCTTCTTCTTCTTCAGTTATACTTATTATTATCATTATCATCATCACCATCATCATTCAATCAGACAATTCGTTTAATACATGATTGGTGTTGTAAATCGTGGATTGTTTTGTATATTCATGTACAGTTATGCAATATTATTATACTTAAATAATCGCTATTTTCATTTTTTTTAAAATGGTGCGGTACGTTTGAATGTCATAAAGTTTCTTGTTTTAACCCTTTCCTCCATAAATACGCCTTTCTACGCCTCTGTAAAAGTCACCAGTTGAAACCATCCTATAGGAGCAAATGCTCTATTTATCACAATGGTTTCAAACTACATAATTTTAAATGTTTCCCTTTTTCTAGTTATAGCTCCTTTTCGGTAGATTTATTCAAAGTGATTGAATCTAAAAATAGCCTTTAAGAGAATGGGTTAAGATGTAGATCTAGGAATATTGTTTGCCCTTTATAGTATCTCTTTCATGATTATATACAGTACTTTATTGTCTGATGTGGTATAACTATGTGATCGTTTTGATTCTAGATATATTCTAATTTGTTTTAAATCTTCGACTACTCGTATAATTTTAAGCTTGCATTTGTGGGTATCTGATATAAATTGTAAGTGTTGCTGTGAAGCTGTGAACAAAACAAAGTGCTATACAAATGTGGCATTTATACTTATTATAGTCCGTACTTCTCTATGAGCTTTCTACAAAACTTGTGCCATGTGTTAACATTATGAATTATAGTTACATTATTTCTTGCAATAGTACACTGACACAGGAAGTGTGGCCTATGCAGAAACTATGATAAACCTACAGTGCTCCCTCCCTACAACGGCCCTCTCAATAACGATTCCCTCCTTACAACAACGCATGTCAATGTTTCCGAAACAACAAGGCTCCAGAAACAACTTTTTCCATCGTATTTTCTTTATGCCTCCATCAAACCCTATGTTGTGACCATTCTTTAGAATCGTCACTTTGTGACGATTCTAAAGAGTGGTCACAATATAGGGTTTGATGGAGGCATAACGGTTTTAGTTCTCGAAATACACCTTATCTGGGGATCTGCAAACAAGCTAATTATGTTTGATTTTCCCTCCCTATAACAACTCCCTCTGAACAACACATACAATCTTCGTATCCCAAAGGGTGTCGTTGTAGAGAGGGAGCACTGTATATTATTTCATAAGGAAACAGAGCAGACCCTGATCAGACGGTTCCTATAAGATTAATCTGATATGGGTCTACTCCGTTTGCAAAGGCTCAGAAAGGCGTATTAATGGAGAAAAGTGTGGAGCAACCACTTACATTTTAGGACCTTTATGTTCTATCAATAAACGGTCGGTTTGGACAGATGCTACAGTATTCACACCGACTGTAAGCATAAAAGTTAATCTTAATCCTGAACTTCATAAATACAGTGCTCCCTCTCTACAACGACACCCTTTGGGATACGAAGATTATATGTGTTGTTCAGAGGGAGTTGTTATAGGGAGGGAAAATCAAACATAATTAGCTTGTTTGCAAATCCCAAGATAAGGTTTATTTCGAGAACTAAAACCGTTATGCCTCCATCAAACCCTATACTGTGACCACTCTTTAGAATCGTCACAAAGTGACGATTCTAAAGAGTGGTCACAACATAGGGTTTGATGGAGGCATAAAGAAAATACGATGGAAAAAGTTGTTTCTGGAGCCTTGTTGTTTCGGAAACATTGACATGCGTTGTTGTAAGGAGGGAATCGTTATTGAGAGGGCCGTTGTAGGGAGGGAGCACTGTACGTCTTTCTTAGCCTTTGCAAACAGAAACTCTTGTAGGAGCCTTCTGATCAGGGTCTGCTCAGTTTTCTTATGATATAGTATAGTTATGATATTACAGTTTCTGCCATGTTCATTTATAGACATTGTGTCTATGTGTTATTATATCAAATAATCTGATTAGTATCAATGGTGTCATTATTTTAACCCTTTCCCTCATATATACGTGTTTCACGTGTCTGAAAACAAAGTAGACCCAGATCAGACGGCTCCTATAGGAACCGTCTGATCAGGGTCTGCTCTGTTTGCTTTTGATATGATATAGAGCAGGGTCCATGCTTATAAAGCTTTTAGTTGAGTCTGAGATCGTTCTCAAGCTTTTGATTGGTCAGATTTGAGCCTTTGGCTCAAATCTGACCAATCAAAAGCTTGAGAACTCAAATCTGACCAATCAAAAGCCTGAGAACGAAACTCAGACTCAACTAAAAGCTTTATAAGCATGGACCCTGATTCTACAGTTTTTGTCAAAGTTTACATTAAAAAAATCAGCTTATAAATATTCATGATGTCATTATATTATTTTTTACATGAATATTGAACAGGGAAATGTTTAACATGAATATTCATAGAGTAACATGGTTAAAACAACAATGGGGCGACTTTGAGCTTTAGTTGCTTATTTATCGAGATGTTAGTATCGAAATATGGTCTGAATGTAACGTGCTTTGGGAATTTATTCTGGCTTCAAAGCAACGAATGGTGATTTGAATTTCGCATATTTAATTATCAAAGAACGTGATGGTTCTTTCGCAAACTATACTGTAATCAATATTCTGTCATTCTTTGGAACCTGCTTTAAAAGTAATATACATTTGTTAGCCACCGCCTCGACAGACCTGTCGGTAAAGCATTCGGCCTTGAATACTAAAGAAAATAAATATATAACTCTTATTTTGCTATCCTCGGCCTGAAATTCAGCTGGTGTCGAGATGAGATGCCAGATAAATCGGCGTTTCATCAGGATCCAAGCTGTCCGACACTCGGTTAATGATTTCTAAAACGCCTCATTGAATCGGAAGTAGTCAAAATTGCATGAAATCACACAGCGTGATTAGGGATTTATACGTGTTTCCTTTGCTAGAATTTGAGCATATAATGAGAACTGGTTAAACCGAATTACTAACTATATGGCTGATAATTAGTTACATGATACCATAAACGTAATTATACCTAGCGAAGTATAGACGTGAACGGAGTAGACAATGTTTCTTGTCAGATTCCCACACGCAGATACCAAAGCGCATTAGACGCCACCCTTATCCCATTAGACATGGAAGGAACCGACAATTGGTTTGTCAAGAGTTCCACAAGTAGAACCCCAAGAACATTAGATGCTAACCTTATCCTGATAGATATGGATGGAGCCGACAATTGGGTTGTCAGAGTTCTACAACTAGAATCCCAAGAACATTAGACGCTAACCTTATCCTGATAGACATGAATGGAGCCGACAATTGGGTTGTCAGAGTTCTACAACTAGAATCCCAAGAACATTAGACGCTAACCTTATCCTGATAGACATGGATGGAGCCGACAAATGGGTTGTCAGAGTTCTACAACTAGAATCCCAAGATCATTAGACGCTAACCATATCCTACCGAACACATTTGCCTGCTAAACTATTGATCTATTGTAGTTTAAGCTTTAGAAAAACTACAGTAAACCCTGATAGTTCGAACACGTTAAAATATCAGTATCGGTCTCTAAGACAGTTGACAGCTTAATGTAGGATACAAGTCATGCAGAAAGTTCATCTAGGCATCACTTCTTCATTACTAAAATTTCGATGTATCGAGTTTTTATTGCATATGCTTGCTTAAGCCATGGTCTGCTGTATTTGACTATCTTTTGCTTCGTTCAAGCTTTTGACAAGTTGTCAGGGTGTCAAACAGTCCGTATCCTGTCTGGAACACCGGGTGTCAAACAGCCCGTATCCTGTCTGGAACACGGGCAAGACACGTTTGAGTCAGTATATCTTTACATATAAATACTTTCTGTATATACATATACAATGTACTGACTCAAACGTGTGTCACCCCTAGGGTCTTGAACAAAACTGTTTGACTAATGATAGTCTGGTCGCGATCGACACTATACGGGTTAACACTTTACTTCATAGGTACGTCTTTTAACCCTTTCCCTCATACAAACGTGTTTTCACGCATTTGCAAACAGAGTAGACCCAGATCAGACGGCTCCTAGAGGAGCCGTCTGATCAGGGTCTATTCTGTTTGCTAATAGAATTTGATAGAACTGTTTCTTTGCTTTCTAAAATGTCTACAATGATCCACCTTCCATATTTCTTTATAACTATTTTGTTAATGAATATTCAGTAGGTATTGAAATTTGGCCTAGATACAGAACAGGGAAAGGGTTAATACATTTGTAAATAGAGTAGACCCAGTTAACGACATAAACAAAACTAACTAAGTTTGCTATTCTAGGCTGGCTGTAATCAAGACCTTAGCACACGGAACACCCCCACACACATTGAATTTATTTGGTTACGAATGTCAATATGAATTAGATACTGGATTTGTGGATGATATTTCTTGCTTACATCTCGAAAACGCCGCTTGCCATTCGAAACAATATGCGTGGTGACAAAGTGGGGAACATAATTCTATAAGAGATTGGGAGATTATCCCTTATCCCTCTTTCCAAGACCTGAATCGCATTTGCAAACAACTTGGATCCAGATGAGACGCCGAGTAACTCGGCGTTTCATCAGGATACAAGCAATTTTGCACTCGGTCAATAGTTCCTTAAAAGCTGAATTGAATTGAGAGTTGTCAAAATATTCACCAGATCCAAATCTGAGTAGCGTCTGAAGAGTTAAATAACGAGATGGAATTTTAATGTATATCAAAATGCCACATTAAATGCAAATGTATTTTTAATTTAGATAGAAACACTTAAGTCACGCAATTACCAGCTATACAAAATGCACAAACTGCAGATGTAGGTGTACTTGCAAATTCTGCTATTTAATGGGTAGCTGTTTTAAACCGTTACTCCATAGATACGCCATTCTACGCCTTTACAAACAGAGTAGACCCGGATCACACATATGATCAGGGTCTGCTCTGTTTGCTTATGATGTACTATATAGATATGATTCTACAGTTTCTACAATGACCAAATAGTCCTGTGTTCATGTGCATGTGCATTTATAAAAACAAAATTAATTAATATTTATATTGTAATTATTTCTTACATGAATATTCATGAAGTAAATGGTTAAGTTTTTGAAATAAATACAGTAAAACCTCTCTATAACGACATCTAAATTGTGTTAATTATTTGGTATGTGGGACAGGTGGCTGCTTAAAGCAAGGTGAAAGTAAAACAGAACGCTCCTATAGGAGCGTTCTGTTTTACTTTCACCTTGCTTTAAGCAGTCACTTGCCTTTAACACAAAATACTTGGTGTAATTTTGAGGTCGTTATAGAGAGGTTTTACTGTACTTATTTTCGGTAGCCTATTCAAAGCGGTTGGTTCTAAAAATAAACTATAAGGTAATGGGATAACATACTTCAGCTATTTATTCCAATATAGACGACACCAAATAAATCAAGCGCTAACATTATTCTCTTTATGAAGTAACATCTCGTCTGAAATATCGTCGGAAATCACGATTCCAATAGGAACTTTTACTTGGAAGTCCGTGTTAACAGCTCGTGGTTTCATCAGAAGAATGATATATTTCAAAATTATGCCCCAGACTTGATCATCACATTCTCCTAATTTGTCAATATCATATTTATCTTAGAGCCAAGCATAAACGTAATCTTCGTATGTCTCTGACTCAGACATAATACGTTTGGGGAAGACACACTCCTTTGTCCATATAATCAGACAAACATACTTGTTGAAAACGAATTATGCTATGACCATTTGGTTCTGTTCGGTTTATTGTTAAATACAGTTGAACTTCGATACCTCGAACTCGAATAACTCGAACAACGGGGTAACTCGAACAAAACGTTCAGTCCTGTCAAACATACAACACAAAATTGCTCTAAAATATATCGCTACAGATATCTAGAAACACATGTGACAACTTAATACAGGTCTAAAGTAATGCTGAAAGCTCCTACAGGAGCTTTCAGCATTACTTTAGACCTGTGTTAAGTTGTGAATTCGAGAAGTTGTTCAGAATAGAAAGGAGATAACTATAACTAATTTGTATAGTCCCTTGAAGTCGAGATATCGAAGTTTAACTGTATTTATATTTGTCAATTTGGATTAATGGGCATTTTGGAGGGCTTGGCGATCAACAAACGCTCTTTTTATCCTGAATAATAACCCATTCCCTAAAATGGATGCCTTCTGACACCTCTGTAAATGTCACTTTTTGAAATCATTGTTATAAATAGAGCATTTGCTC
Source organism: Azorinus chamasolen (assembly GCA_963576725.1). NCBI lineage: Eukaryota > Metazoa > Mollusca > Bivalvia > Cardiida > Solecurtidae > Azorinus > Azorinus chamasolen. The sequence goes on along the minus strand of OY755237.1, from coordinate 75,299,766 downwards.
CATAGGAAACTACACAATACTACGTTTTCCCCTTTTTCTAGTAAATGCTCCTTTTCGGTAGATTTATTCAAAGTGACTGGGTCTTAATTTAACCTATGTGGAATGATTAATCTGACTGCCAGCCACATTATTCTGACTTAATATCAAAGAGTCCTAGAACTACCATCATAAGTTTAGCGAAAGTAAGAATCTGCTCGGTTTACCTGTGAAAGAATACAGATATAATTATACAGTGTCTGCCATGGTAACACGTACCCTTAGAAATAATGCCAATGAAACCTCTCTATAACGGTCACTATATTGTGTTGTGTTAATTAGTTGGTATTTAGGGTAGGTGACTGCTTAAAGCAAGGTGAAAGTAAAACAGAACGTTCCTATAGGAACGATCTGTTTTACTTCACCTTGCTTTAAGCAGCCACATGCCTTCAACACAAAATACTTGATGTAATTTAGTGGTCGTTATAGAGAGGTTTTACTGCATTATAAAAATCAGTTTATTGATATTCATGGTGTCAATATTTCTTACTAAATAGTCTTGCGGAAAGGGTTAAATGCAATTGTGAGCATTTTTTATGAACTTCATTTAGAAGACAAACAAAATGTATTAGAAGTAGAACGTGAAGAGTGAAGAAGCATTAGAAAGCCAACCACATCATTTTGTACGCACGTGTACATGTAGCGGTTAAATATCTGAAATTTGCTAAGTGTTGCATCTGATATATGAAACTGTGGTATATATCCCTAAGATAATGCATTATGATATATAACAACTGGTTATAAACAGGAAAATCCTTACTTAATGACCGCATTATTTGCGTTTTTAAGGTGAATAAACGGCACACTTGTGTTTAAATAAATGCTATATAACTACGTGTCTGTTACCGTGGTCTAAAGTTTCAAGAAGCATAGCAAATGTGTAAGCATTTGCATTGAACAATCATTTTATCGATGACTGTGACGGCATGCATTCTAATACAGTGAAACCCCGCTAATGCGACCACCTAAAAGAGGTATAATTCTGGGTGCTAGATGCATGTGGTAGCTTAATGCAGGACAAAAGTAATGCAGAAAGCTCCTAGAGGAGCTTTCTGCATTACTTTTGCCCTGCATTAAGCAACATCCTGCTTATAAAGACAACTATGTGTATTTATTAAGTGGTCGCATTAGAGGGGTTCTACTGTACATTGTTTTTTAAACACCCTATGCTTTTATAGGCGCAGCCTTGTACTAAATATGCATGTAATCGTACTTACTGTACGAAAATGTGCATGGACCATTGTCATTATGTTGCTATCACACATTATTTGTTATTAAACATGCACATTCCAATTGTTAAAATGAGTAAAATTATATCAGAAGAAGTATTGTATGAATCTTAACGTCATTGTCCCATGTGGCGATGTATCAACGTTACTATGCCGCAAATCACATATACAAGTGCTTTCTGCAGACAAGACAAGTCTTATCAGTTTGATTGTGAGTCCCATCTTTATTGTAAATATATACAGTAAAATCAGTCAACAGCTACCATTCCCTCATTTAGACCTAACCTCTTTGAATAGATCTACCAAAACTGGTTTTGAAATCAGTGTGATAAATAGAGCATATGCTCCTACAATGACTTTTTACAAAGGCCTCAAAGGGCGTCAATATGAGGGAATGGGTTAAGATAGGTTGTAGCTTGACGCTTTCCTTCATATAAACGTGTTTTCACGCAATTGCAAACGGAGTTGATCCAGATCAGACGGCTCCTTTAACTGTGCGTACACATATACCAAAATCGCCATTTCTCCACCAGACCCTATGTCTCGGAGAAGATTCTAAAGAGTGGTCACAACATAGGGTTTGGTGAAGAAATAATGAAGTTATTCTTGAAAATGTTTTAATTTACACATCTTATCTGGAGCTCTGAATTCTCATCTTTTATGATAAACTACGCCTCTTGACAAAGAATCGGCTGTCAACATATTAAGAATTTCATGGTAGACAAGGACGATTCATATGGACTAAGACAAAGTCCCTCGAGGAACTGGCTAGCCACGATGATTAATCTGAGACTGCAACAGCTGCCAGAGTCAATTCCCGTTGTTAACTGTTAAAACCCACAGACACATTCCCATGAGGACATAAATATTTTCTTGTAAACTAGAAACATGTTGGAAAACATTTGCACACAAACCGCAATACCCCGCAACTAATTTGTAGTGAAGCTAACACAATATGAAGCGATCACTACGTGCTTAACCCATTACCTCATAGGCTATTTTTAGATACTTTGACTAAGGAAACTTTTAGAATTTTGTAGTTTGAAACCATTGTGATAAATAGAGCATTTGCTCCTATAGGAGCAAATGCTCCATTTATCACAATGGTTTCACAAAGTGACTTTTACAGAGTCGTCAAAAGTCGTCAATATGATGGAGTGGGTTAAGCAGTGATATGCATTATGTGGTGATATACGAATGTGATATTTCACTGCTACTTGGTTCAAGTGACAAATAGAACAAGCTGTTGCCCTTACTTCTCATAACCGACTGTCGTTGAAATGTCTTTTCTACCACCATTGTGTTATTTGCTTGACAGAGACATTCAAAATTAGTATACATTTGTATTCCAGATGGAAAATAATCGCTTTATTTTTTAGTATGCAAATGGAAATAGACACTGGTAGGTAGTTTCCCTAAGTTTGGTATCGATGTTTCGTGAACACTTAAACTCGTTTCTGCAACAAAATATAAATTCAGGGGCTTACTATAAACTATATCATTCTTATTTTAGTTTTATCTGCAGGCATGGCCCTGTTTGGTTATTAACCAGGTGACTTTCAAAATAGTTTGAATTTATCACCCTCTTATTTTACAGAATGTGGTCAGGAAGTTAACGGTAAGAAGATAGATGCATTTTCTTTTCGAAATAGGAGCGGGATTTTGCAGCACGAACTAGGGTATGTGATGAAAGTGAGGTTGGGGTAGTTATAAATTTTAATTATTTAGCCACATGTTTAGCTTTACATTTAGCCTGCTATGTATGGATGAGTGAATACCTTTGCAAACAGTTTGGATCATGCTGCTTGTATGCTGGTAGACACACTGATTATAGGTTGAGTTTTGAAAATGTTGCAGGGTCCATGCTTATAAAACTTTTAGTTGAGTCTGAGTTCGTTCTCAAGATTCTCTTTTGATTGTTCAGATTTGAGTTCTCAAGCTTTTGATTGGTCAGATTTGATGCCAAAGGCTCAAATCTGACCAATCAAAAACTTGAGAACGAACTCAGACTCGACTAAAAGTTTTATAAGCATGGACCCAGGTGAAAATTTACGTAAAAATAAATTGTTCTGCAGGCTAAAGGTTAAACTAGAAGCTTTGACATGAATGATGAACACGCTGTAGGTAAAGCAGTCATTTGCTGGATACGTTATTTATACAGTCAGAGTGTGCTGCATACTTTATTTATTTTTACCACTTAAGGCAAGAATTTTGGGTCAGTTGTTCGATTTTTGCTTCGATCCACTTTAACACATCCTTCAAAAGGTAGGGGGTAAATACACAAAGTACAAAAATGAGTCATGCAGGAAACACCACATACAGAACAAACACTCGCCCGAACAGCAACACAAGGAAACAGCAAATGTACATAGGTAGAAAAAACAACAAGAGACGCACAAAGACAAAACAAACATACAATAGGAGGAAGATGGAAGTACCGCCTTGGAACGGTCAGTGACAAAAGTCACCGGGGGTTTAAACCGGTTTATGGGCGCCCAACCTCACCCTTATTCCATCCCCATCCTAAAAGACAAACAGTGTAAATAAACGTATCCCCTCTCCGACTAATCTACAACAACCGCGACAGCAAATACAGTGGTAAAGTGCATGTATAACAAAAAACATTTTATTGAAAATACTGTATCCACCTATCGCTATTGTACTCAATGATTGAGCTGCAAACAGAGTAACTGTAGAAAAGTAATAAACGGTACGACAAAAATGAAATAGTACAGATATCCGACGTTCTCCTTCCATTTCTGGATTTAAGAGGTCGCCTTCATAGAGTACTAAACCTTTCTTGTCGGCGTACATGCAAAGAGGCCAGCGTGATTGCCAACTGTAAAAGGGTTCACAACCAAACATGCAGTATGTTGTCGAAGTAATTAGGGAGAAATACATTTTAAGTTATGTTAGCGTCTTCTCATTGTACGTACACATTGTTGTTCTGTTAAAGTATATGGAGAATTAGCAATGCATCCTCTATATATTGCCCATTATTGTAGAATTATTAAATATTGGTGTAAAGTTTATAAGTCTGAAAATTTAAATTTAAAAAAATGTATCAACTGAGATTGGTGGTTTGTAACATAGACAACACTCAATTGGGTACAAATGCGAAGACATAAGTAGATGATTACATTTGTATTCTTCAATTTTATCGAAATTCTGATACTATAAATGTTTCAAAATTTCATTTAGATTTTAAGCGAGTTATCGACTGTTTCATCCCAGTGGTCAGCTGTTATTGAGCGAAGTCCTGTCATAGACGAATTAATCATTTTAACCCTTTCCCTCATATAAACGTGTTTTCACACATTTGCAAACAGAGTAGACCCCGATCAGACTGCTCCTTGAGGAGCCCTCTGATCAGGGTTTACTCTGTTTTTTTACTCTCTAAAATGGCTACAGTGTTCCATCTTCCATATTTCTTTATAACTATTTTGTTAATTTTGGTACTGAAAATTGGCCTAAATACAGAACAGGGAAAGGGTTAAAGAGCAATTTACGTACGAAGTGTACTAAGATATACATGTATATACATGTACTTCTGTATGATTTACGTTTATTCATATCACGAACTGGATTGTTTGTACATTTTTAAAGAATTTATACCGGCAGTTTCGGAAGAGTATAAATACTACGAAATTAAAGTTAGTTTCTATGTTGTAATATACGTAGATACGAATTGCTTTATTTGTACAGTATGTCTATTTCCAGTTAAGTATTATCGATATCTGAATGTTTCTTTAGAAAGCCACCGACTTGTAACGGTTTTTAGCGTTGATTGTTACACAAATCAAGAGACATGTTTGGCAAAGTTCCGAATGAACCCGAATCGATTTCAGAATATAAATGTGATGCTTTATTAGGTTTAAACATCAATGGCTAACTCAAGTCAGACGAAAGTGAACAAAGAACGTCTGACATATACAGTAAAACCCCTCTATATCGGAATTCTAGTTGAGATGAATTTAGATACTTTTAGGCAGGTAGCTGTTTAACCCTTTCCCTCATAGGCTATTTTGAGATTCAACTACTTTGAATAAATCTAACGAAAAGGAGCATTAACTGGAGAAAAGGAACGTTTTTAGAATTTTGTAGTTTGAAACCATTGTGATAAATAGAGCATTTGCTCCTATAGGAGCAAATGCTCTATTTATCACAATGGTTTCAAAAGGTGACTTTTACAGTGTCGTCAAAAGTCGTCAATATGAGGGAATGGGTTAATGCAGGGTGAAGGTAGTATTGAAATGAAATATATATTCATTAATTATAGTTTCTTGAACTGAGATCGCATCGCGAACCACCAGGGATCCTAGTCAATTGGCGTCTCAGTTTGGCTCAGTTTGTCTTAATAGTCTGAGAATTGAATTAATCTGTAATGTAATTTGTTAAGCAAGGTACATTAACACCGCTATTAAATTACTGGAAAATCTAATAAATCTTACAATTACTACATGTATATATATAATTATATAGTTGTCTTTTATTTAATAAAAACTCATTTTAACGCCTTTGCAAAGAGAGTATACCCATATTATACCATATATCCACTTTCACCTTGCTTTAAGCATCCACATGCCTTTAACACAAAATAATTGATGTAATTTAGTGGTCGTTATGGAGAGGTTTTACTGTATATTTCTTTTTATCCCTGTTATTATTTTAGCAAGTATCATGTTATACGCGCATTACAACTGTGTTTATTTTCTACAGTTTATACGGCCAGACTTTATGTCGACAATACTGTTAGATCGGGAAATAGATTTAACACCATATTGGCGAGATTTCAAGCAATTTGCTCGTTTGGGAATAACGTGTTGGCATGACCTTTTTCTTGAAGTATATGCGTGTCTACGCATTATAGTAGGGCACACATTAACAGTGAATTGATATGTAATGGAACCTCGTTATCAATACCTCGTATAACTCGAATTTCTATATAACTTTAATAACAAAGTCGGTCTCTTTTGATGTTTGGAACCAGGCATTGTTCTAATATCCACCACTGCACATACCTCTCTATAATGACCACTAAATTGTGTTAATTAATTGGTAATTTGGGCTGGTGGTTGCTTAAAGCAAGGTGAAAGTAAAACAGAACTCTCCTATATGAGCGTTCTGTTTTACTTTCACCTTGCTTTAAGCATCCACATGCCTTTAACACAAAATACTTGATGCAAATAGTGGTCGTAATAGAGAGGTTTTACTGTATCTACAAAGACATGCGACAGCTTGATGCAGGTCGCGAGTAATGCTGAACGCTCCTGCAGGAGCCCTTACAGGAGCTCTTATCGAGAAAGCTTCCAAGCTAGAAATTGACTGACTCGAACTCTCCTTATCTCGAAGTAATTTGTATGTTCCTTCAAGTTCTAGATATCGAGGTTCAACTGTATATGCGATACTGAGCTCTTTGTATAGCCCCTTGCATAATGAACATTCATTGTATATGTGATACTGAGCTCTTTGTATAGCCCCTTGCCTAATGAACATTCATACATGTTAATACATAATTCCGTTTATTTCATAGGAAATAACTACCCTATAACCACAGAAATTGAGTGTGTTTAGTGTTACGCGAATCGATGATGAAACAAAACCGATCAGTCACGTGACAAACTTGATTCCCGTACACCTCGGATCAAACGGGGTGTACGGTTTCTTACATCCCGTTCACGTGGGCGGTCTCAGCCAATCATATTCCCAGAATTTATGATGACTGGAAATAAATTGTTCTGTTTAATTAATATTCAGAAAAGGCGGAGGCGGTTTTAAATACTCAGTAGATGAAACTGTCAATTTCTAGTAATACAGCCTATGTCATACTAATGACTGAACAAAACACATTATGTCTGTCTTTAGTGTTTGTAAATGGTAATGCAGAGGACCAAATAAGATGCGTAAATTAAACCATTTTCTCCCAGTGGATTCTTCCATGTATATATAATGTATTAGTCCATATTTTATCTAAGGGGTGCCTGGCCTAAATTTTCAATTTCGTTTTGTTTTATATTGAAATTCATATCAGCAATCAGTGTAGACTCTGATCAGACGCCGCATTATGCGGCGTCTGATCAGAGTCTACACTGTTTGCTTACGTTCCATATATGGGATCGTGGGAGCAAATGGGTTAAACCATTGTCAAGAATAACTTCTGTATTTCTCTACCAAACCCTGTGTTGTGACCACTCTTTAGAATCGTCTCGCTGAGAGTGGCCACAACATAGGGTTTGATGAAGAAAAGACGATTTTAGTATTTCGGTACGCACCTTTATCCGCAGCTCTGGTAATTAGTTATGGAGTGGGTTCGGTTAATGAATAATTAAAAGAAAAATAATCGACATCAGTTGTCAAAAACTCATAGTTGATCTATCTTTCATCAAATGAAATTTTCTTTACAACAACACGGTCAGAGTATCAAGCAGTTTGACTCCTGCAGATGAGACGCCGAGTTACTCGGCGTCTTATCTGGAACGAACCGGCTTGCAAAGGTTATCTCTCATTCGCTCGCAGCAGGCTTAAGAAAAATGAAGACGCAGCAAGACACAATATAATTCCAGTTATTCATTCGCAGCTAATTCACTTATTTAAGTAGTCTGCACATTTATAAAGTTCACTGGCTGAATGTAATTATTACTCTACAAATAACCAAAAATAACAAGGTTTATCAGTGCCTTAATATGTTCGCTATGATTATTAAATAGATATGTATTCTGAAAGTGGGAGATTCTTCTAAAGAAAAAGTAGCAATGCAAAACTAGAAAATTGCAGACTCAGTTTTATTGAGTCTGTTCATTAGTAGTAATTATAGTGCAGCACTACTCACGCCCCGGCTAAAGCAGTGTTCCATTGTTAAAACTAATTACATCAAAACTAATGATCCCGAAGGACCAGACAATATAACAACATTCAGACTGTAATACGAGTCGATATTTTACGACCGCCACGCTAGCCCTTAACACCTGCTGCTGTGAAGTATATACATGTATTTTTATTCTGAAAGAGGGAGTTCCTTAGAAAGTAAAAGTAGCAATGCAAAAAGAGAAAAATGCAGATTTGGTTTTATTGAGAGTGTTGTTCATGAGTAGTAATTAAAGTGCAACTTAAAACAACTAAAAGGCAGATAGGCAGATACTCCCTACTCCATAAATGCGTCTTTCTACGTCGTTGCAAACAGAGTAGACCAAGATCAGGATCCATGCTTATAAAACTTTTAGTTGAGTCTGAGAACGTTCTCAAGCATTTGATTGGTCAGATTTGAGCCTTTGGCTCAAATCTGACCAATCAAAAGCTTGAGAACTCAAATCTGACCAATCAAAGGCTTGAGAACAAACCTCAGACTCAACTAAAAGCTTTATAAGCATGGACCCAGACGGCTTTATCTGCTTATGGGATTATTTAGATATGATTCTAGTCAAACTACTGTTTTAATCTTATTGATATTCATTATGTCATTATTATCTTGCATGATAATTCATGGAGTAAATAGTTAATAAATTACACGCTAAAAATACTACAATCACAATAATTCAAGATTTTATGATGGTATGAATAAATGTTTGGTCCCGTAATTTTTTGTTTCGTCCATAAATTCAGATGCAGGGAAATCTATCGGGAAGCACGTACATGTAGTTGATTATACAGGCCAGTTAACCCATTCCCTCATATTGACGACTGTTGACGACTCTGTAAAAGTCACTTTGTGAAACCATTGTGATAAATAGAGCATTTGCTTCAAACTGCACAATCTAAAAATTTTTACTTTTCTCTAGTTTTCGGTATATTTATTCAAAGAGAATGTATCTAAAATAGCCTATGAGGTAATTGGTTAAATGGTTGGAAGGGACAAAAATCTAAGAGTTGATTATTGATATGCAGATATAAGTCATACTTTATTCTCAGTGTTGTTTCTGGTCCTTCGCGATCATTAGTTTCAATGCATTTAGTAATGAAAATTGAATAGCGCTTAAGCCGGTGTTAGGGGACGTGAGCAGAGTTGCACTTTTAATAACTGCTCATGAACAGACTCAATAAGACCAAGTCTGCAAATTTTCTCTGTTGCATTGCTGCTTATTGCTTTCAAGGGATCGCCTAGTTGCAGAATTTATTTACATTTTATTAAAAAAAGTGGTAATAGTAAATATCTAAGTGTGCTCACACACTTCTTGAATGTAAGTCAATGCGCACTTTTTCATCACTAAACTCCGACGTATGCCGTAACCTTTCCCGCATAGGCTATATTTAGCCCCAGCCTCTTTGAATGAATCTACTGAAAAGGAGCATTTACTAGAGAAAGGAAACTTTTAGGAATGTGCAGTTTGAAACCATTGTGATAAATAGAGCATTTGCTCCTTTGGAGCAAATGCTCTATTTATCACAATGGTTTCAAGAGGCGTCTAAAAGCGTTAATATGGGGGAATGGGTTAAACGAAAATATACGAAATTGGCAAATGTCAGACTAAATTTAAAGGCGTGAGTAAACACGAGTGTATAATCGAGATACTGCACACAATTGCAGTCTCGATTAAGGTTCGCATCATCTTGAAATGTTAAAGTTTAGTTCAATATATTTTTAATTGAAGAGTTTACTTTCAAATAGAATTGATTGCAACTGAAAATGCCGAAACAACGAATTGTTTAGCAATTCAACCTTTTCCCGCTGTAAAAGAAATACTATCTGCCCATATTTGGACATGGTGCAAGTTTTACTGCTTCCGATACAAACAAGCTTTTTTAGAAACTGTTGACCGAGGATTAACAGTTACTCAGCATCTCATCTGGATCCAAACTGTTTTCAAATTAGAGTCAGATCGCAATTAACGGGAGAAAGGTTAACATTGATTAATTTCTGCCTTGTTTTGAAAATCAATACCATTTGGCGGTGGAAACTGAAATTTATTGCCAGAATAGTAAATCAACCGCTATTTTCATGTAAAAGGACTAGTACGAACATCACGATAATAATTAAGTATTTCGCCGCCAATATCGCATCTGTAATTACCTATGCAAATAGTTTGGATCCAGGTGAGACGCCGAGTAACTTTGCGTCTCATCAGGATCCAAACTGTTTGTTACTGTGGAGTTTGCTTGTGAAAAGAGTTTAAAACAAACTATCCGCTGTAATAACTTGTTTAAAGGATCCATTTGACGAAATACTGAACAATATATCTTTTTCACAATTTTAAACACTTTAAAAAATGTACACGTAGTGTACCCAAAACCTGTTCTCTGGCAGAAACAGAACTGAGATGATACTATAAATAGTTTGAGCTGATCTCACAACCTCGTGATTTATATAATGTTTGCTTCCCGGTGATAAAATTAATGACATTAAAGGCCTGAAGGGGTTCTGCAATCGATTTTGTTGAAAGAGCAATTACTATACTGCTTTAATTAGAGATGTCTAAATTGAAATGAAACTCAGTAAGAGTAAATGTTAATTTCAAACGATGCCCCGACAACAATACGTATTGCTACAAAGAATAACAAAACAGTCTAATTCCTTTACCCGTTACGTGTGGGAAACGAGTCAATAATGTCTTTTGCAAACAGCATAGATCCAATGAGAGAGCTCCTTGATGAGCCCTATTTGTCATGATATACGTTCTTTAAAAATCCCTGAATATTCAAGGTAAGCCTTATTACCTATTTGAAATTTGGAATAGTCAATTTCAAAATTCAGCACTGAAAGGGTTAATTGCACGAAACATATACAGCAACACTGATAAGGGTCTACACTATTTGCAAATGACTGCATGCGTGTCTCACATTTAAAGGGTTCAATTTAAATTTCTGCATTAACTAACCACTTCCTTTTTTAATATTCATGGAAGAAGTAATGACATCATGGATATTAATGAGATGTTTTTATGAAGCCATATGCACACATGTATTATTGGTATTAGTAAAAGCTGAAAAGTCATATTTATCGTAATTTTATAAGCAAACAGAGAAGATTCTAATCAGACGGCTCATACAGGAACCGTCTGATCTGGAGTCTTCTTTGTTTTAACCCTTCTCTTACTGAATTTTAAAATACATTTCTCCTTCTTTACCCATGCCCTGTTGTATAATTACATATATCTTCACTGTGTAGAAGTGTATCGCTGTGCAATCACTGCTGTGGAGTGCACTGGTTGCACAATCAACTTGTAAATAGTGCAGACCCTGATGAGACAGCTCCTGCAGGAGCTGTCTCATCTGGATCTTCACTATTTACAGGTAGGTATATTGACGTGAATAGCAAGCGAAGGGTTAAAAGGCATGGACATGCGTTTACATGAAGGAAATGGTTAAAACATTTTATTTGTCGTTGCTATTACTTATCAATTAAAAGTGTTTCATGATATAAGTATGCTCGCTTCTAGTTTAACACATTCTCTCCTACTGACGCCTTTTTGCGCCTCGGTGAAACTCATTCTTTGAAACCATAGGAGCAAATGATCTATTTATCACAATGGTTTCAAAACTAACCAATTTTAAAATTCTCCTTTTCTATGGTTAATGCTCGTTTTGGTAGATTAATTAAAAATAGTCTAGGAGGGAATGAGTTAAGTATACATAATGCTTAAAAGTACAAAAATGAGTCATGCAGGAAACACCACATACAGAACAAACAGTTGCCCGAACAGCAACACAAGGAAACAGCAGTGATAGAGGGGCACCTGTATTGTGTTCATCAACATGTCAATTACATTACCAAGTGCATCAACCTGTTGGTGAACACAACACCTACCACGAGGTGCGTGACATACTTATGATGATGTAAGAGTGGTGTATGTTATTTGCATATCCTGCAAGAGAATGATAACAACCTCAATTACGTGTACGGGGAGACTTCCCACGGCCACCACGCGGCACAAACAACACTGTTGTGATAATAAAAGTACAAAAATGAGTTAAACCTTTTAACTGAACATTTACTTCTTTATAAGGGTTAACCTTTAGCTTTAGCTTGAGCATTATCCTTGTTAGCCTGTTAACCCTTTACTGCATGCATATTTATGTAAGGAATAATAACATCATGGATATTAATTAGATTATATTTTATAATAACACATGGACACAAGAATAGTTGGCCATGGCAGAAACTGTAAACTCATATTATATCACAAGCAGACAGAGCAGACCCTTACCAGACGACTCCTATAGGAGCCGTCTGTTCTGTGTCTACTCTGTTTGCAAAGGCGTAAAAAGGCGTATTTATGAAGGAAATGGTTACACTAAATGACATACTCTTTTCTCCATTCATTAAACTGTAAGCATAGTGACACATCCTCCGAAGAAACATAAAAAGCAATTGATCAAATAATTATTAGCATTAGTCATTGACATCAATGCGGTTAGCATAGTTTCCCTGAAGTTGTTAATGAATCATTAAACTAAAGCTGTTAAAAAGTTTGGATCCAGAGTGCTTGTTATTGATGTAATGTGATTTTGAAGGAAAATTGGGGAACACATTAAACAAAAACATAATGCTGCAGATGAGGAATTTGGCAGATGTTTTTTTTTTTTCAGACGACATTATTTGACAAAGACAGAGTTCAGTTCACAAATGATTGTCTTACGACTGACCATCAAGTCAACTTAAATCATATAAATGTTTATTTAATCCTTTCCCTGTTCTATGTTTATTACAAATTTCAATACCTACTGAATATTCATTGACAAAATATTTAAACTGAAATATGTAAGATGGAACATTGAAGCTATTTTAGAAAGTAAAGAAACAGATCTATCAAATCCCAATTCACCGCAAATAACAAGGGCATAGAGCTACAGTATATGTACAGTAAACCCGATCTAATGCGACCAGCAAAAAGAGGCATACGTCACAGTGGCAAAGGCAGGTAGTAGCTTAATGCAGGACGAAAAGTATGCAGAAAGCTTCCATAGGAGCTTTCTGCATAACTTTCGTCCTGCATTAAGCAACCACCTGCTTATAAAGACAGTCACGTATAATCAGTAAATGTCTGCATTAGAGGGGGTCTACTGTAGTTAGAAGATTTAATTAAACCCTGTAAGATATTTTCAGACAGAGTCGTTTGACTTTAACTCTTCCGCTGCAAAATGTTCACGTCTGCAAACTATTTCGTCTGCTAAAATATTTAAACTGAAATATGTAAGATGGAACATTGAAGCTATTTTAGAAAGTAAAGAAACAGATCTATCAAATCCCAATTCACCGCAAATAACAAGGGCATAGAGCTACAGTATATGTACAGTAAACCCGATCTAATGCGACCAGCAAAAAGAGGCATACGTCACAGTGGCAAAGGCAGGTAGTAGCTTAATGCAGGACGAAAAGTATGCAGAAAGCTTCCATAGGAGCTTTCTGCATAACTTTCGTCCTGCATTAAGCAACCACCTGCTTATAAAGACAGTCACGTATAATCAGTAAATGTCTGCATTAGAGGGGGTCTACTGTAGTTAGAAGATTTAATTAAACCCTGTAAGATATTTTCAGACAGAGTCGTTTGACTTTAACTCTTCCGCTGCAAAATGTTCACGTCTGCAAACTATTTCGTCTGCTACAATTTTTATTTGTTTTTATTTTTCTTCATAGTTGTTTCAAAAACAGTTACAGTAACAAACAGTTTGGATCCTGATGACTCCCGATTTACTCGATGTCTCATCTGGGTTCAAACTGTTTGAATAGGTATTCATATAGGCGATATTGGCAGCGAAAGAATTAATTCGTTAAGAATCTCCTGGGGCTGTTCTTAGGAGCATTCATCAACGTCACTCTATATTTCACTGTTATCAGGGTCCATGCTTATAAAACTTTTAGCTGAGTCTGAGTTCGTTCTCAAGTTTTTGATTGGTCAGATTTGAGCCTTTGGCTCAAATCTGACCAATCAAAAGCTTGAGAACTCAAATCTGACCAATCAAAAGCTTGAGGACAAAACTCAGACTCAACTAAAAGCTTTATAAGCATGGACCCAGACCTGGATGCTACGTTTCTCTTACTTTGTTTACATTATATGTATCTTAAACTTGGATGAAAGACGATCACTGTTTCGCATGTATCATACCCAGACATAATAGATTTAAGAAGCCATTGTCTTTGTCTGCATGGTAAACCTTTAGATATTATAACTGATACTTATTTGACTATATACAAGAGAAACCGGATTATTCGAAAACGTAAGTACGTATCATTAAGACAGGCACCTTAATGTAGGGTGAAAGCTATGCAGAGAGCTCCGCTTGGAGCTTTCTCCATGCCTTCCGTCCTGTATTAAGCAACCCCCTGCCTAAAATGGTCTGTATTCTTCTACACTAAATTTTCGAATAATCGAGGTTTTACAGTATATTTATTTGTTGTTGTTGTTTTTGTTGTAGAAATAGTAATATTATCATACTATTGTGCGCTAGTTGTTGTATTTGTAGCACTAGTAGTAGCAGTATAATTATACAATAAAACCCGTCTAAACCGGAATTCTAGAAGATGATAATTCAGATACTTTTAGACAGGTGGCTGCTTAATGCTGGGTAAAAGACATGCAGACTTTCATCTTGCATTAAGCCTCCAAGACAGATATTTACATTAAAACGCGCGTCCGGTTTGGAGGGGTTTTACTGTAATTTTAAGAGCCCAGTCAGATATTTCTGTCTGTCCTTTTTGCATTTGGGATTATATAGATCTGGCCCTTCAGCGTATATCAAAACTAAACACATCATTGAATTAATGAATATTGATGAGGTTACCGATACACTTTGTTGCTGAATGAAATTCTCAGTAGAGTGGATCAGGTCATTTGAAATATAAGACATTGTTATGAATGTATTCCATTCTTAGCAGATAGAAACTTCCTGACCTGATTGCTTTTCCATAACAGGTATTCACAGAAGCAATACACATTTTCAGAATCAGAGTAAAAATTCTAATTTCCGTTATATGAGCAGATGCGTCTTCTGTTCAAGTGTTTCATTAAATTCTCAATGGCTTACAGAGCTCCAGATGAAATGCGTATATTAAAACATTTTCAAGAATATCTTCTTTATTTCTCCATCAAACCCTATGTTGTGACTACTCTTTTGAATCGTCTCGAAGAGAAATGACAATTTTATTACTTGAGAGCGCACATTTATCTGTTGCTCTGGAAGCCTTACAAGGAACGCAGTCTTTGATTACTTCCAAACGTTGATATTGTTAGAATTCAGAGTTATTACGTGGGTAGCTTATACAAACTTACCAACGCATCGTGTTTAACCCATTCCTCCATAGGCTATTTTTAGATCCAACCTCTTTGAATACATCTACTGAAAAAGAGCATTAACTTAGAGCTCCTTAGGAGCAAATGCTCTATTTATTATCACAATGGTTTCAAAAAGTGACTTTTACAGAGGCGTAGAAAGTCGTATACTTTATGGAGGAAAAGGTTAATTCTTTACTCCATGAATATATACGTAAGAAATAATGCCATCATGAATAGTAATAAGATTAATTGTTATCATAACACATGGATACAGGAATTGTTGACAATCACAGAAACTGTAGTATCATAGCTATATTATATCATAAACAAGCAGAGCAGTCTACTATGTTTGCAATGGCGTAGAAAAAACATATTTATAGAGGAAAGAAATGGTGTTTTCAAGGTTTAATTCTACCAAAAGTGCCGACATGTGGAAAACTATTGTACTCCTTAATATCAGGGACAGAAATGTTTGGTGCTATAATTATGTATTTTCAACAAAACAATAATACAACCCATAAATACTTAAACTGCTCTGATCTAATATTTCGACCACTAAGGGCCTTTGTCAAAGATTATCATGTCAAAATACACGTCACATTTTTGTTACATGCATTCAGCCATAAAATCAAAGAGAATAATCATTAGTCTCTTTGATTTTATGGCTGAATGCATGTAACAAAAATGTGACGTGTATTTTGACATGATAATCTTTGACAAAGGCCCTTAGTGGTCGAAATATTAGATCAGAGCAGTTTAAGTATTTATGTATTATATTAATTCCCTATTTTGGAATATTTTCTTCATTGTGAATAATACAACCCATAAGTAAAAATTGAGTCGACGACAAATTTTGCAGACGACAAATGTGGCACAGAAAGAGTTAACTCTTTCGGTGCCTATGTCGCATCTGTGATTAACTATGCAAACAGTTTGGATCTAGATGAGACGCAGAGTAACCCGTCATTTCATCAGGATCCAAACTGTTTGTTACTGTGACAATGTTTTTTTAAAACAAAAATGAAGAAAAATTAAAAAACAAACAGTCGTGGCTGACGACAAAGTTTGCAGACGACAATATTTGGCAGCGAAAGAGTTAAACCAATATTTCGAAATATCTCAACGTAAAATGAGATTAGACATTTTTCACTATGCTCGTTGGACATTTTCACTGTCTAGGGCAACAATCCACATGATATACAAAAAATTAAATTTGCATTTGTTTATAAATTTCCGAATTATTTCGCTGTACAACTGTTTTACTGCTAAATAATGATTTAAACGCAATCTAAGCTTTTCTCTATCTTCAGCTTCAGCGCTACGACAGCCTGTGGCGTAAGTAATCGAAAGCTGTTTAATAAATCTAGAGTTCACAGTTCATACTTCATTACTCATAGTATTCACTTAACCCTTACAGTGCGGAAAACGACTCACTGATCTCTTTTGCAAACAGTGTAGACCCAGATGAGAGAGCTCCTACACTTTTCTTTAAAAAACTCCTTAATTTCCACACGGTAAGCTTGACCTGTTTGAGTGTTGGAATAGTCCATTTGAAAATTCAGCGTTGTAAGGGTTGATATATCATGAGAGTAGGGGCTAACTCTGGAGCTAAGAATAATGCCTTTGAAGATGAGTTTGGATGTTTATCAAGGATTTAGTTAAAACTTCTAAAGTGTAGAAAGCGAACTCTGGTCTCTATAGTAGGACATGTGAGTCACGGATATTGACGTATAAGAGATATTTCAAAAGTCATTTTCGGACCTTCGAAGTCTGAAGTCTGATATCTGAAGTGCGATATTTGAAGATAGAATTGTAGGCTCTGTAGGCTGGGAGATGAGGACATGCATCACTTTTGTTCTGCATTAAGCTACTATCTGCCTTACAGATCCACAATTAGACCTCTTTTTGATGACAGCTTAAGACAGGATCCTGTCTGAAGCGGTCATTCATTTATTGAACATAAGATACTTAAAGAGCTGATTGTTTTTAATGTAGGGCTAAACTATTGCATATTACTCATATAAGAGCTTTCTGTATTGACCTGTATTAATTATCTGCTCTATTCTGTTCTATCAAGTTACCACCTGTTCAACAGAAGACCCATGTTTTGACGTCTCTTTTTTATGGCCGCCAAAGACAGGTTCGGTTGTAAAAACTATTTCCGCCTCTTGACCAAAGCTAGACTCTCAAGCGACTGTTCGCCGTAGATGGCAAAATACGAACGTGAATCGTAAACAAACTCCAAGCCGGTCCTCAGGTCACTTTCAGGTGTTCCGTTATATCTGAGCAAGAAATTAGCTATCAACTTCGGGATTGACAAAAGTTATTCTAAGACAAAGTCCCTAGAGGAACTGAATAACTTCGATTAATAACATGTGACTGTAACAGCTGCCAGGTTCCATTTTCGTTGTTATTTTTTACAAACTACAGACGTGTCCCTTTGAGGATATAAATATTTTCCTGGTAAAACCAGAAGCATGTTCGAAGACAATTTTGATGCAAACGTCGTATACTATAACCAATTTGGAACGGGATATGTATAATACAAAACCAATCACCGGCTGCTTGCCAATGTGATGGTTAAAATGGTATGTTTTAAGCATGAACATGTATTGCTTTGAAAAACATTTCCAGGAATAACTCCTTTTATTTCTCCACCAAACCCTATATTGTGACCCCTCTTTAGATTTGTCTCGAAGAGCCGATTCTAAAGAGTGGTCAGTGGAGGGTTTGGTGGAGAACTGACGAGTTTAGTATTACACGCCCTTATCTGTAGCTCTGTTAATGATATGTCCATACGCTTTCTTTTATAGTTATATCCTCGAAAGAGAGCATCTGCTGCGACCGAATTCACGGAGAAAACAAATAACAGATTTCGGTGAATGGGGGCGCGTTTCCGTTGGTTTCCGTAGAAGTCCCATTTTCCCCATTTCATCGATACAAACAAATTATTCTTTTTTAATTCGCTTTACTTTCAAGCCACACAGAATTCGTTTTGTTACACAATAGTTTCGAAAATATGAGCAGAATACAACCATCTTTCACCATTTCCCTCGTGAATAACCATGTTTCACAGCATCAATATTCATTTACTGAATTTTGCTGAAATGTCACGTTAACAAAAACCTTTCTGGCAATGATAGAAACTGTAGAATGAGCGCTATACAATTTCATAAACAAACAGAGCAGACTGATGAGAAGCTCCTACGGGAGCTGTTTGATCTGGGTCTATTCTGTTTGCTAATGTGTTTAAAGGCATATATATGAGGTAAAGGGTTAAGGTCACACTGGTGCGCTTTCTTGTCTTGCAGACTCGGACCAGATGGCTTCTTCAGGAACCCTTTGTTATGGGTCAGCCAGGTTTTCAAATGTATTAAAAGGCGTATTTGTGGGATTATCTGTTAATGCAACAATGTTGCGCTTTCTTAATCGCAAGGACTTCAATGAATCCTTAAACTATATAATGATACGCACCAAATATAATGATGAATATGGCAAATAGTTGTTTAAAAAAAGACTAATCGGCAAAGTCAGATTAATAAATAATGTGATTAATTAAAACATACGAATATTTAAAGGGAAATAGGCCGTCAGTGGCTAAATATAGAGGAGTCCATTCATTAATGATGAGTATAAGTATAGAACCTCTCTTAAGCGGCCATTCATTTATTGAACCTATGCGTCATAAAAAGCAGGCGGTTGCTTAATGCAGGACAAAACGTAATGCATACAAATCCTATATGAGATTTTTGCATTACTTTTGGCCTGCATTAAGCTACCACCTGCCTTACACACTCATAATTAGACCTCTTTTTGAGTGTCGCTTAACCCTTTCCCTGATATTGCCGACTTTTGACGACTCTGTAAAAGTCTTTTTTGTGAAACCATGGTGATAAATTGAGCATTTGCTCCTATAGGAGCAAATGCTCTATTTATCACAATGGTTTCAAACTACAATATTCTAAAAGTTTCCTTTTCTCTAGTTAATGCTCCTTTTCGGTAGACTTATTCAAAGAGGTTGTATCTAAAAATAGCCTATGAGGGAGTGGATAAGACCGGGTTCTACTGGACTCTGCTGTAGTATTTTGAATGACAAACAGTGCAGAGTCGGATAACAAAACTCCTCTAGGTGTCTATGCGCCTGGGCCAACAGTGGTATCTAACCCTCTCTTACCCTTGTGTATTTTATGACGTC
Source organism: Azorinus chamasolen (assembly GCA_963576725.1). NCBI lineage: Eukaryota > Metazoa > Mollusca > Bivalvia > Cardiida > Solecurtidae > Azorinus > Azorinus chamasolen. Next base: position 75,280,102 of record OY755237.1, on the reverse strand, counting down.
ACATATTTGTCTTGTTTTCGATTACCTTGTTTCGGTTTTAGTAAAACGACGCTGCAACTGATTTTGACCAGAGGTCCACATAAGATGCGTAAATTTAAACATTTTCAAGAATAACTCCTTTTTTTCTCTCCACCAATCCATATACTGTGACCACCCTTTAGAATCGATTCTAAAGAGTGGTTACAGTATAGGGTTTGGTGGAGAAATGACGATTTGGGTATTTGGGTAGGGACCTTTATCTGTAGCTCGATTTTGGCTATATGCGTTTGGTGTTGAGCAGGCAGTGAGCAGTTCTGAAATCGTTGTGTGGATATGTATATACATGTATACACGCTTAATTATTTTTGTGCTTCTGACTTTGCTGTGGTGCATTTTCTACCTGTTTTTTTTTTTTTGCAATAGCAAGTACACTCGTTACACGCATTATGGTGGTTAAATGTGTGATAAACGATTATAAGACAACACTAGAAACGTTTGAGAACATAAAGTTCCAATTTTTACCAAAATCTGTCTGTTGTGTCACTGGTCCGTCTTTTCCATATTGCAGAAAAGATGTCCGCATTCAATGCTATTCTAAATGGATATGTCGAAAAGCATAATGAAATTCTTCTCCCTACACTTTTCGTTGTTTACTCTTTCGCTGCTAAATATTTTCGCAAAATTTGTCGTCTGCTGTTTTCGTGAGTTTAATATTTTCCGCTTTACTTAAAAAAGTAACTTAAAATAAAGCAATTTGGATCCTGACGAGTGGCCCAGTTTCTCGGCGTTTCATCTTGATTCAAACTACACTGGAACCTCGATATTTCGAACTCGGATAACTCGAACTCAAAGTTTAGTCCCTTCTAAATTTACTATACAAAATTGCTCTAAAATGTATCACTACGCATATCTAGAAACACATGCGACAGCTTAAAGTAGGTCGAAAGTAATGCTGAACGCTCTTTCTTTCAGGAGCTTTCAGCATTACTTTAGACCTGCATTAAGCTGTGAATAGAAATCGGATGAGTCGAACACTTCTGTTACCTCCATCGAGTAATTTATATGGTTTCTTACAGTTCGAAATATTGAAGTTCAACTATATTTGCATAGGTACTCACAGATGCGACACTGGCAGCGATAGAGTTTATATAGGTATTTGTCAAACATGATGTGTGTAATCGCTGAATAGGACTTAGGCGTACGAATTACTGCTGAACAAAAACACACAAAAAAACATCCGAAAAGTTCAGCTTTTGGCATTACTGTTTCATTTGGAAATACTGTCGACCCCACCCCCAAGACTATCAAAACACATATACACAGTAACAAACGGTTGAGATCCTGAAGCCGGATGACACGCCGCCATATCTGAACCCAAAAGGTTTGTATAGGTAATCAGACAGATCCGAGATTGGCGAAAGAATTTAAATGATTGTTAACTCCCATTGGAGTCTGTAAATGCAGGCGGCGGTTGCTTAATGCAGGACAAAAGTGATACAGAAAGCTCCTATAGGAGCATATAGGAGCTTTCTGTTTCACTTTTGTCCAGCATTAAGCTACCACCTGCTGTATGAATCCAGAATTATATTTCTTCCGAGCGGTAGTATTTGGGAGAATTTACTGTAATTCGAAAACGTCTATTCACTATATACCTTACTGGAAAAGTTAGTTACAGTCAATGATCATAGCTCGAAATACAGTTGAACTTCGATATCTCAAACTCGGATGACTCGAACTTTGGATAACTCGAAGTGAAGGTTCGTTCCTTCCAAAATTTACAATACTGACGTTTCCTAAAATGTATAACTACGCATATCTAGAAACACACGTGACATCTTAATGCAGGTCGAAAGTAATACTGAAAGCTTAAAGAGGAGCTTTCAGCATCACTCTGCATAAATCTGTAAACATGAGAAATTGTTCATGTTAGAAATTGGATGACTCGAACCTCTGTTATCTGGAATTAATTTGTGTGGTCCCTCCTGCAGGAGCTCTCTGCTTTACTTTCGTCCTGCATTAAGCAACCATCTGTTGTTCAGGATATTCATATCTATCCAGGGAGTGGTAGGGGAGATCTAGATCCATGCTTATAAAGCTTTTTAGTTGAGTCTGAGTTCGTTCTCAAGCTTTTGATTGGTCAGATTTGAGTTCTAAAGCTTTTGATTGGTCAGATTTGAGCCAGAGGCTCAAATCTGACCAATCAAAAACTTGAGAACGAACTCAGACTCAACTAAAAGTTTAATAAGCATGGATCTAGATCCCTGTTGTGTGTAAACTCTTGCAAACTATATTATCCTAACAGTTCAAATTCGATTTATAAATAAATATGTACAATATCTTGAATTCTGACCAAAAATATCTCCCGGAGAGATATATAAAAGTTGTCGACTGGATTGTCTTTCGGTTGTACATTTTACTAATCAATTACTGGTATGTTTTGTCACTGTACGATATGTAACTTTTCTCGTGTAGAACGTTCCTCTAGATCTATGCCCTGCATTAAGTCTGCCACCAACCTAAAATGTTCCCAATCCTTCCTTACTAAATGTTCAGTTTTTTGGTATTTACAGTATGTCAAACTTATTGTTTTTCTCATCAGTAAAGATTCCAAAACATATACACTGATCATGTAATCATTACATAATATTATGACAGTTAGTCACCGTCATACTATCTTTGTGGAATATCTCACTGGTTACAAATTATGTCTGTTATAGTCTTATAGATATATGCCTTCGCTTGGAAAACGATATACTACGAAATTTTAGTAATGAAGAATGAATGTCTTTGGAGGCAGGCGGCTGCTTAATGCAGGGTGAAAGTCATGCAGAAAGCTCCTAGAGGAGCTTTCTACATGGCAGTGACCCTATATTAAGCAGCCGCCTGTGTTATAGACCAACAATTGTACGTATTTGAGTGTTCGAACAATCTAGTTTTGACTGTAATTTCATTTTCACACAGGTTGTTTGAAAATTTCAAATTGGGATATAAGTTTCAGTAGGAGATGGAAAAAGTATGTAGATAGTAAATCCTTACTAGTCCGACCAGTCAAATAATTATTATTGAAGACATGTGGCAACTAAATGCTGGGCGAAAACTCCTCTGGGAACTTCCAGCATGTCTATCATCATACAATAAGCAGCCACCTGCCTGGAATACCAATGAACTGGTGTGACTCTATGTCATATTTATTGTTTTCTCATCAGTTAAGTGTTCGAGAAATATCTTCTGATTATAAAGTATTGTAACAAATATAAAAGCCCGCTTGTACCGCTTCCTTATCGCCTCTCTTTACCATATTATCCTCTGTCACTAACTACAGCAGAGCCTGTCTTAAGAGGCCATTCATTTTGTAACCATAGGAATCTTAAAAAAAGCAAGTGGTTGCTTAATGCAGGGCAAAAGTAATGCAGAAAGCTCCCACAGGAGCTTTCTACATTACTTTTGCCCTGCATTAAGCTACCACCTGCCTTACAGGCCCATAATTAGACTCTTTTTTATGGCTGCTTCAGGCAGGTTCTACTGTATTTTTTAAGTAAAATACAGCAGAGTCTCGCTAAAGCGATCACGTTATTTGTTTTAACTCTTTAGCTCCCAGTTTAGCATCTGAGATTATCTATGCAAACGGTTTGAATCCAGATGAGACACCGCCTAATTCGGCCACCATCAGAATCCAAACTGGTTGTTACTGTGGTAATGTGATTGTGAAAGGAAATAGGAGACAATTAAGCAAACGAAAATTGTGGCAGACAACAAATTTAGCAGACGACAATATTTGCAAACGACGAAATGTAACAGCGAAAGAGTTACCTTAAGAGACTTAAAAGCAAGTGGCTGCTTAACGTAGAACAAACATGATACAGAGTTCTTATATCAGTTTTCTGCATCACTTTATCTGCCATCGGTTTCAAAATTCTAGAATTATATTTCTTTTACTGCAATAACATTTATATGATTCTAAGACTCCTCGCAGAATAAATGGATCTACGTATGAAAACAATTAGAATTTATAAAAGATTTGAACCAAAATGGTTTATTATTTAACATTACCCCAGTGAGAAATCTACTGCCGGCTGCCGATGCCAGCTATATTAATTTCATAATAAAACATGTATTCTATTACAAATGAGATATTTTATGGGACTGCAGTCATTTGGTGTCTCGGTTTGGCAAAAAACATCAACCATCGTTTGTCTTAATATTCTTTGGGAAGTAATGCATGTTAAACTGTAAATCTTTAATCTAGTTACTTTACAATAGTTATCTAGTGACTAGAAAATCTAATTAATTTCCAAAATGGATATTGACATTCAATCGGTGTATGTGGTGCATTTGGAATGTAAAGAATGTTTGTATTCATCTATCACTTTGTCATTATTTTGTCCACTCTACTAAAGACTTAACAGAAAGAGTATAAGCCCATTATGTTTAAGGGATAGATGTATCATTTGTGCACGGGAAACAAATATATATGTTATTTCAGAGCTAAAGATAAGTGTGCGTACCCAAATACTAAACTCGTCACATCACCACCAGACCCTATGCTGTGACCACTCTTTAGAATCGTCTCTTCGAGACGATTCTAAAGAGTGGTTACAGTATAGGGTTTGGTGGAATTATTCTTGAAAATATTTGAATTTACGCATCTTATCTGGAGCACTGTTATTTGCAAACAGTGTAGACCCAGACCAGAGGCCGCTTACTTGAGGAATCTGCATCATCAGGGTCTGCACTGTTTCTCATTTATTCACACACTGCAATAAAGCATGATAGTATTGATGGATCGATTCATAAATATTTATAGAAGGACGCCCCTCAAATATCATAATACAACATAGATAAGGTTAAATGTCACATGAATCAGACTTCCATTCATTTGGAGTCCCGTGTATATCGTAGGAGGTACTCTTTTCCAATTTGCAGAAGGAATGCCAAAATTGACCTTCACCTTGACATCTGACCATGACTGCTTAAGAGAACCATGATACATTACTCTCTAACGATTTGCCCACTGAACTCCAAGTGGTGATTTTGCCACTGACTGTTCTCATAGCGGTAATATCTTTGTCATCCTTTATTCTATGTTTGTCTTGTGCACGTTTCTTGGTGTTTGAAATGTTCATCTCACGCGCACGCACGCACGTATGTGTATGTGTACGTATGTGTGTGTGTGTGTGTGTGTGTATGTGTGTGTGTGTGTGTGTGTGTGTGTGCGTGCGTGCGTGCGTGTGTGCGTGCGTGCGTGCGTGCTTGCGTGCGTGCGTGTGTGTGTGTGTCACGTACTTTAGATCGGTGTTTTGGTAATTATTTCGTCAAAGCGTCAGTAAGTCGTGGTCAAGTATTCTACGAAATTACTGCGTTACAAAATGAAATGATATTATTTATGAAACAGATATCACACGAATCATACAATTTACTTCAAGCTATAGATTGCAAACTATTTGAGAGTTTTAATTGAACTTTCACTTTTACGTGTCACATTACTTCAAATGTTAACTCGTCTTAAGCAACTACAGTAACACCCCTCATAACCGAAATGTATTTGAGAAGAATTTAGATAGTATTAGGCTGGTGGCCGCTTAACCCATTCCCTCATATTGACGACTTTTGACGACTCTGTAAAAGTCACTTTGTGAAACCATTGTGATAAATAGAGCATTTGCTCCTATAGGAGTAAATGCTCTATATATCACAATTGTTTCAAACTACAAAATTCTAAACTTTTCCTTTTCTCTTGTTAAAGCTCCTTTTCGGTAGATTTATTCAAAGAGGTTGTATCTAAAAATAGCCTATGGGGTAATGGGTTAATGCGGGGTGAAAGTCATACAGAAAGCTCCCAAAGAATGTTTCTAAGTATCGTATGAAGTTTAAAGATCACATATTTATAAATTGCAGGTGCGACTTTCACTGACATTTGTATTTGCTGATGAGTGTGTCATTTAAGTGGATTTAGCCCTTTATTCCATGAATATTCGTGTAAGAAATAATGACATAATGAACATTAACTAGATGCATTTTCTTGATAGTATATGAACATATCAGACTTAGACCTTGACAGAAACTGTATAATTAACCCTTCTCTTGCTGAATTTTAAAATACATTTCTCCTTCTTTACCCATGCCCTGTTGTATAATTACGCATATCTTCACTGTGTACAAGTATTTCTCTGTGCAATCACTGCTGTGGAGTGCACTGGTTGCACAATCAACTTGTAAATAGTGCAGACCCTGATGAGACAGCTCCTGCAGGAGCTGTCTCATCTGGGTCTTCACTATTTACAGGTAGGTATATTGACGCGATTAGCAAGCGAAGGGTTAAATCTATATTATTTCATAAAGCAAACTGAGTAGACCCTAATCGGATCCGTCTAATATGGGTCTCCTCTGTAAGTATGTTTGCAAAGGCGTAGAAAGGCCTATTTATGAAGTAAATGGTTAAATTGTTAGAATTCAGAATTTCCGTCTTCTGTCTCATTTTCTGTGCAAATGTTTCATTAAATTCTCAATAGCTGAAAAGGAATGGAATCTTGATTACTTTCTACAAAATAGGCTTATATTGTTAGACTTCAGACTCATTATACAGTGTTGCTAATACCACCTTAACCCTTTCACCGCCACAGTCGAGTAAATCCACCACGACAAATAGTGCAGTCCCAGATCAGACGCCGCCTTTTCAAGGCGGCGTCTGATCAGGGACTTCACTATTTGTCTCAATCTCTAGTTCTATAAATGTGCTTTATTCCTTTGAAATTTGCATTTATTTATCTCATTTCCTTATTTTACTGTATGATTTAACAAAGTTGGATTGCAGACGACAATTAGAAATTTGGCGCCGAAAGGGTTAACAACGAGGCGTGAATAAGTGACGTTTTCAAGGTTGCTTCTACCAAGTACCGACATGTATGTGGAAAACTGTTGTAATCTTTAACCCTTACAACGCCGACTTTTCATATGGATTATTCCAAAATGCATACAGGCCAAGCTTATGGTGAATATTTAGGGATTATTTTAAAGACAAGTGCAACATTGCACGCTGTTTGCAAAAGCGGCGTCTGATCAGGAACTTCACTATTTGTCTCAATCTCTAGTTCTATATATGTGCTTTATTCCTTTGAAATTTGCATTTATTTATCTCATTTCCTTATTTTACTGTATGATTTAACAAAGTTGGATTGCAGACGACAATTAGAAATTTGGCGCCGAAAGGGTTAACAACGAGGCGTGAATAAGTGACGTTTTCAAGGTTGCTTCTACCAAGTACCTACATGTATGTGGAAAACTGTTGTAATCTTTAACCCTTACAACGCCGACTTTTCATATGGATTATTCCAAAACGCATACAGGTCAAGCTTATGGTGAATATTTAGGGATTATTTTAAAGACAAGTGCAACATTGCACGCTGTTTGCAAAGGACATTAGTGACTCGTGTCCCGCACAGTAAGGGATAACACGTCAACGTGTCTCCGTGTAACACATGCTGTCGGTTTTGAAGGTAGTTGGTGATGTTCTGCAAAATGCATTTTGTTTATGTGATAATTCTGCATCTAACAAATAGTGTTGGTTGCATTTCTGTTAGTATTTATAGCTTCGTTACATTAGCTATATCGATCCCAATGGCAAATCTGTACCTATATGCAAACAGTTCGGATAAAGATATTGGCGTCACATCAGGGCACAAACAGTTTGGTGCTATGATTGTATTTTAACCCTTTCTTTATATAAACGTGTTTTCGCGAATTTGCAAACAGAGTAGACCCAGATCAGACGGCTCCTATAGGAGCCGCCAGAGCAGGGTCTGCTCTGTTTGCTAATGGAATATAAAATATCCGTTTCTTTACTTTCTAAAGTGGCTACATTTTCCAATTTCCGTATTTCGTTATAACTAGTTTGTCCATGTGTATGAGCTGTCACATGTGTTTGTATAGATCTGTAGCGATACGTTTTAGAGCAATTTTGTATGGTAAGTTTTGGAAGGACTGAACTTTTTGTTCGAGCTATCCCGAAGTTCGAACTATCCGAGTTCAACTGTATATAATTAATGATAATCTGAAATACATCCACTAAATTCCGAATGGCTACAGAACTACTACATGTCGTGCTAAGTACTACCATTGTGTAATACTGCAAGGAACTGTAAAGTATACAGATTTGGATATTTTATTTAAGTGTTCTAGATTGCTTCTGTTGTAAACGTTTCCCAGACGAGTTAATAAAACTGCCTTTTCTGGGGTCGGTTGATCTAGATCTGCACGTCTTGTACACGCCTGTCTGTCCGAATAGATAGGATAATTAGGATATAAGATAGCAGCTGATTTATTATGGTGACGAGTATACACAGTAAACACCCTCTAAACCGGATTTCTAGTAGATACGTTTAAGCAGGAGGCTGCTCAATGCAGGGTGAAAGTCATGCAGAAAGCTCCTATGTATGACATACATCCTGCATTAAGCTTCCACCTATATCCAAGAGCGATATGTATACTCGGTTGAACGTCCGGTTTTGAGGGGTTCTACTGTAACGTATTTGTAATAACTATAACAAAGTATAGCTCAGACACGCGGCCAATTGGGCCTATTAGTTACATGCAATACAATACAATTAAACCCCTCTAAACTGGACGTACAGTTTAGTATCATTATCGGTCTTGGAGACAGGTGGCAACTTAATGCAGGCTGAATGGCATGCAGAAAGCTTCTATAGGAGCTTTCTGCACGACTTCCATCCTGCATTAAGCAACCACCTGCCTAAAAGTATCTAAATTATCCTCTACTATTCTCTACTAGAATTCGGGTTTAGAGGGATTTTACTGTACAGTAACACCTCTCTAGTACGACCAACAAAGAGAGGACTAGTTCGTATCGCAGATACAGGTGGTAGCTTAATGCAGGCCGAAAGTCATACAGAAAATTACTACAGGAGAATTTCGTATTGCGTTCCCAATGCATTTAGCAGCCACCTGCTTATAAATACACCATTGCATTTATTAAGTGGTCGTTTGAGACAGGTCCAGAATGGTTTATGTTAATCTTTTTTCCTGCATAAAAAGACTGTATACTAAAACTCTGCAATGAAGCCAGGGTCCATGCTTATAAAGCTTTTAGTTGAGTCTGAGTTTCGTTCTCAGGCTTTTGATTGGTCAGATTTGAGTTCTCAAGCTTTTGATTGGTCAGATTTGAGCCAAAGGCTCAAATCTGACCAATCAAAAGCTTGAGAACAATCTCAGACTCAACTAAAAGCTTTATAAGCATGGACCCAGTTTTACTTACTTTACTTCCTTGATTCGTTCAAGCTTTTGAGAAATCACTGGCCAAACAGTCAAACAGTTGTTGATCCCCATGAGACGCCTAGATACTCGGTGCCTCATCTAGATCCAAGCTGTTTGCAAATGACTTGGTCGCGATCAACAAGACAATGGCTGCTTCTCCTAAATCCGTTATATGGTTATTGAGCAATTTCTTTTTCAACTATACTCTGTGGTAGTACTATACATTACGATAGTATTACAGTACAATCCCTCTAATACGACCATTTAATGAATAAATATGGGTGTCTTTATAAGCAGATGGTTGCTTAATGCAGGACAAAAGTAATGCAGAAAGCTCCTCTAGTAGCTTTCTGTATTACTTTTGCCCTGCATTATGCTACCACCTGCATCTAGCACCCATAATTATGCCTCTTTTAGGTTGTCGTATTAGCGAGGTTTTACTGTATGTTAAAATTGAAATGATTACCATGTTTAATTCTTTATTTGCTAGTCAGGCGACAGCCCAAATATAGGACAAGAGTAGTGAAGATAACTCCCAATGGAGCTCACTATATAACTAATGGAACTCACTATATAACGTCCAACCCACACAGAACAACCACATCTTTTCGTCTGATCAGGGTCTGCTCTCTTTACCTTTGACATGATTAAAGATATAATTCTTCCCTTGAACAGCTTACATTATAAAATTCAGCTAATACATATTCATAATATCATTATTTCCAACAGCAAGCGGTCAAATCATGGTTTATTATGTACAATGAACGAGGACTGTATATAAGTACTGATCTATCAAACTCTCTATTTTTTTTAGCCATGCCTTGTCTTGTTGCCACTCATTAGATTTGAATTGTCAGTGATACTACATTTACCTGATACCTGGCCTCATTCCAGCGTATTTACAAATGTCAGCGATACTACATTTACCTGGTACCTGGCCTCATTCCAGCGTATTTACAGATGTCAGCGGTACTACATTTACCTGGTACCTGGCCTCATTCCAGCGTATTTGCAAATGTCAGCTATACTACATTTACCTGATATCTAGCTGGAATGTCTGGCCTCATTCCAGCGTATTTACAAATGTCAGCGATACTTCATTTATCTGATATCTGGCCTCATTCCAGTGTATTTACAAATGTCAGCGATACTACATTTACCTGGTACCTGGCCTCATTCCAGCGTATTTACAGATGTCAGCGGTACTACATTTACCTGGTACCTGGCCTCATTCTAGTGTATTTGCAAATGTCAGCTATACTACATTTACCTGATATCTAGCTGGAATGTCTGGCCTCATTCCAGCGTATTTACAAATGTCAGCGATACTTCATTTATCTGATATCTGGCCTCATTCCAGCGTATTTACAAATGTCAGCGATACTTCATTTACCTGGTACCTGGCCTCATTCCAGCGTATTTACAATTGTCAGCGATACTACAATTACCTGATGTCTGGCCTCATTCCAGTGTATTTACAAATGTCAACGATACTACAATTACCTAATGTCTGGCCTCATTCCAGTGTATTTACAAATGTCAACGATACTACAATTACCTAATGTCTGGCCTCATTCCAGTGTATTTACAAATGTCAGCGATACTACAATTACCTAATGTCTCGCCTCATTCCAGTGTATTTACAATTGTCAGCGATACTACAATTACCTGATGTCTGGCCTCATTCCAGTGTATTTACAAATGTCAACGATACTACAATTACCTAATGTCTGGCCTCATTCCAGTGTATTTACAATTGTCAGCGATACTACATTTACCAGATGTCTGGCCTCATTCCAGTGTATTTACAAATGTCAACGATACTACAATTACCTAATGTCTGGCCTCATTCCAGTGTATTTACAATTGTCAGCGATACTACAATTACCTAATGTCTGGCCTCATTCCAGTGTATTTACAATTGTCAGCGATACTTCATTTACCTGATGTCTGGCCTCATTCCAGTGTATTTACAAATGTCAACGATACTACAATTACCTAATGTCTGGCCTCATTCCAGTGTATTTACAAATGTCAACGATACTACAATTACCTAATATCTGGCCTCATTCCAGTGTATTTACAAATGTCAACGATACTACAATTACCTAATGTCTGGCCTCATTCCAGCGTATTTACAAATGTCAGCGATTCTACATTTACCTGATATCTGGCCTCATTCCAGCGTATTTACAAATGTCAGCGATTCTACATTTACCTGATATCTGGCCTCATTCCAGCGTATTTACAAATGTCAGCGATTCTACATTTACCTGATATCTGGCCTCATTCCAGCGTATTTACAAATGTCAGCGATTCTACATTTACCTGATATCTGGCCTCATTCCAGCGTATTTACAAATGTCAGCGATTCTACATTTACCTGATATCTGGCCTCATTCCAGCGTATTTACAAATGTCAGCGATTCTACATTTACCTGATATCTGGCCTCATTCCAGCGTATTTACAAATGTCAGCGATTCTACATTTACCTGATATCTGGCCTCATTCCAGCGTATTTACAAATGTCAGTGATACTACATTTACCTGATATCTGGCCTCATTCCAGCGTATTTACAAATGTCAGCGATTCTACATTTACCTGATATCTGGCCTCATTCCAGTGTATTTACAAATGTCAGCGATTCTACATTTACCTGATATCTGGCCTCATTCCAGCGTACATTTACTTGATGTCTGGCCTCATTCCAGCGTATTTACAAATTGGAAGCTTGTCGAATTGAGGTATGCATTTAAAGAAAGAAATCCGTATTATGGAAGCAGATACTTCAGATGCACTGCCGGAAGTCGACACTTACAACACCACACCTTCGTTTTACACCAGCGCAAAACCAACGAAAAAGCAAAGCCAGCGAAAGAACAATCGCCATGTTCCACTTAAATGTACATTTTGTCAGGAAGAACATGCCACTTTTGATTGTCAAAAGTTCGCAGATGCAAACGCAAGGATCGAAGTAATTAAGCGCCAGAGGTTATGCTTTAACTGTCTTGGTAAACATCAAGTAGCTGACTTCAAACCTTCAAGAAAACACCATTCCGCTATTTGCAAAACAAATGATGGTCAATGAAGTGATTTCAGCTTACGTAATCAACAGACAGACTCGAACCTGAATCCTCAAGCAGCCGTTTTTCATTCGACATCGACAAAAATCTCTACTAGCACAGTATTGCTGAAAACCGCGATCGCTACAGTATCATCAGACGACACTTACACACCAGCAGCTGTTTGATGAAGGGGCACAGCGATCCTTCATCACGAGGAAACTTGCAGACGAGTTGTGTTTGAAAACCGAACGAACTGAAACGCTAAAGTTGTGTTCTTTTTAGAGCGGGAGCAATAAAGTTCATCACCTTGAGTTGACTACAGTTCACATTCTGACACAGTCTAACGAGAAAATACAGATCAAAGTACTGATAGTGCCGATGAGTAGTCACGTGACAGCAGCAATAGCCAAGTACCCGTATCTACAGAAGTTAAAACTTGCCTATCCAGCCAGTGTTGACTACCAATTCAACATATCTATTCTCATTGGAGCTGACCACTATTGGGATATTGTGGAAGATAAAGTGGTACGTAGTGAGGGCCCCACAGCTGTGAGTTCAAAAGTGGGATACATTCTGTCTGGACCATTACACAGAGGCACACGTTCAGACACTATGGGCCACAGTCTGAATGTACTGATGTCGCCGACGTCCATAGAAAAATCCTTGGAAAAGTTTTGGAAAATTGAAAATGAGGGTATAATATCAGGTATTGCTGCAACAGAAGAAAACGAAATGGAATACCTACGCGAATATCAACGTACCTCCATATAATTTATAGACGGCAAATACGTTGCTAAGTTACCATGGAAACGTGACCATCCGGAGCTTCGTCGTCGAACTATGAGTTGGCAAAGAAAAGAACAGAAGCAACCATTAGAAGACTGAGAAAAGACCATAGTATATTGCAGTCATATGGTAGGATTATATACGAGCAGGGACAAAGAGGATTTATTGAGCATGTACTGGAAGATGACGTACACAAAGACGTCAATGTACACTACATACCTCACCACTTGGTCATGAAAGATTCCTCCATATTTCATTATAACTATTTTGAACATGAATATTCAGTACGTATTTAAATTTGGAATATTAATAGGACAATGGAAGGACCGAAATAAATGGCAATTCTGTTCAAACATCGAGTACAATCCTTTATCTTCAGCTGATTACCTATTTTCATCATGTGATGCATTATTTAACACAGATATCAGAGGCCAGAGACCAACGGCATCAAGTGATTACCTATCTGTATCATGTGAGCCATTGACACAGATGTCAATGGTCAGAAGTTTGCGTCATCAACTGATTATTTATTTATTCATTATCACATATGTCAGAGTCCAGGGATCTTTATCTTCCGCTATTAACCCTTTCCCTGTTCTAGGTTTATCAAAATTTCAATACATGTACCTACTTAATATTAAAGGAGAAACTTGTTTTAAAGAAATATGGAAGGTGGGACATTGTAGCCATTTTAGAAAGTAAAGAAACAGATCTTTAAATTATTCCATTAGCAAACAGAGCAAACCCTGATCAGACGGCCCCTATAGGAACCGCCTGGTCTGGGTCTACTTTGTTTGTAAATGCGTAAATCGCATTTTTATGAAGGAAATGGATAACTATTCTCATCGCGTGATGCATTCATTATCACAGAGGTCAGAGGTCATAGGTCTGCGTCATCAGCAGATTACCTACATTAACTATAATAGACGTCAATAGTACAAATTATTTATTTTAGTCTAGTTAAAACGTGTCACTTGCTAAACGTTACTCTTTGGAAGCTAGGTACATGTAACTGTTATCCGCAAAAAAGGTTATCTTCCACAATTCTGAATAGTTATTTTCCCACAATATTGTTAGTGTATCAAACAGCCTGGATCTACCGATTGGCTGTGTACAACTTCTATATACAGTAAAACCTCTCTATAACGACCACTAAATTGTGTTAATTAATTGGTATTTTGGGCAGGTGGTTGCTTAAAGCAAGGAGAAAGTAAAACAGAATAGGAGCGTTCTGTTTTACTTTCAACTTGCTTTAAGCAACCACCTGCCTTTAACACAAAATACTTGATGTAATTTAGTGGTCGTTATAGAGAGGTTTTACTGTAAATATTCAACCAGTGTCAAACAGTTTGAATCTACCGATTGGTTAAGACTTATCTTTTATCAAAACAAAATTGAGCGATATGACGTATGGGTCCATTTCCGAATTAGTAACTGCCTAAATGAATTTGTACTTACTGGCGGGATAGTTTTAAACTCAATTTTATGAGATTTGGTTTGGTATAATATCAGGGAAGGGTTCAGTATAAGCTCATGCATGCACTGTATCGATTGCATAGCTTGTTCGAACACAGTATCCTAATTCATATCATATGTGGTGGACTATTAGTCTAAAACATCAGCGCTGTTATCCGCCAAAAACCGCCGCGTTAGTGCAGTCGTATGGGGGCGGGTGTTATCATGCATGACGTAGACGCTCGGTCCGTGACGCTGAATACAAGGAACAACTTCTGCTGCACCAATGACATTGGCGTACGTCTGGGTATTGATATTCCCGTCAACTACAATTCAGCGGGTTTTGTGACTATTCATAATTCCGTCTGAGAATAAAACTGAACATCCACAAAACCAGACTGTCTAAATGGCGCACTGATCAGCATGGTGCTCTCGACGACGGAGGTAAATACTCTCATGCCCGTCAGCATAGCTCAAATTACTTATAGATTCGTCGGAAAACAAAAGAAGGTCAATACACGTATTTTACACCAATAGCATATGCAGTGTCCCACGGGGCTGTTGTTATCACGATCCCAAAGGCGCCTTTTTGTTTTTAACGTTGCGTCTCATCTGGACCCAATCTGTTAAGGTAAATCACTCATTCATCTCCTCACAGCAGGCAGACGCTTGAATGGTATATTCACGGGGTAGAGTGTAATGACAAACTGTAGTAACTAATTACTCGAATATAATTGTCTAAAGGGGTAAAGCACAATGCATAGCGCATCCTCGAGTCACCTGTTACAGTGCTCCCTCTCTACGACGACACCCTTTGGGATACGAATATTGTATGTGTTGTGCAGAGGGAGTTGTTATAGGGAGGGAAAATCAAACATAATTAGCTTGTTTGCAGATCCCCAGATAAGGTATATTTCGAGAACTAAAACCGTTATGCCTCCATTAAACCCTATGTTGTGACCAATCTTTAGAATCGTCACAAAGTGACGATTCTAAAGAGTGGTCACAACATAGGGTTTGATGGAGAAATAAAGAAAATACGATGGAAAAAGGTTGTTTCTTGAGCCTTGTTGTTTCGGAAACAGTAACATGCGTTGTTGTAAGGAGGGAATCGTTATTGAGGGCCGTTGTAGGGAGGGAGCACTGTATTCAATTAAGCGCAATACAGAGCACGTTCACGCGATTAAAGATACAAATCAGTTATTACATTATTAATGTTTTTATTATTCATGTGGTATGGTAATGGGTTAAAGCGCAATGTAGAGTGTGTTTCTCTAATCACAAATTACTCGAATAAGGTTAGACAAACTAGTCGGACAAATGCGTTCAGTTATTGATAACGACAATATCACGACCCGTAATGCTATTATCCAGGATCTTAATCTGTGCACGTATTTATTCAAAGAACTATAAATCGGTAGCTATATTTAGTGTATGCTAAACCCATTCCCTCATATTTTCGCCTTTTGACGCCTCTGTAAAAGTCACTTTCTGAAACCATTGTGATAAATAGAGCATTTGCTCCAATGGAGCAAATGCTCTATTTATCACAATGGTTTCAAAACTACACAATTTTAAAATGTTTCCTTTTCTCTAGTATATGCTCCTTTTCGGTAGGTTGTGTCTAAATATAGCCCATTAGGTAATGGGTAAACCTAAAGTATACGAGTACAGTCAAATAATTTACAGTAGATCTATATGCCAACGTTTATTGCAATTGCTCATTGGTCAAATCTTACAGCAACTGTTACTAATGACATATTTAAAACCAATGATTTCAGTAGATTATGATGCTATTGTCACGAAGTTAACATTTGAAATTTGTAGCAATCCAACAATATGCATGTATAAGGTTACGAAATATAATGATGTATTATACTACATACTGTACACGATTAGATTAGTGTATCGCTTTTAAAGTCTATCTGATAAAACCGGCTGCTGATATCACGGTATATTATATGAATAGCGCTTTCATTTCAAGCGTAGCTGTATCATTTAACACAGGTGTTCATTTAAACATATGATTCCTGTACAAAAGTACTTAGGCATAAACTATAGCCACACCAGTTGTCAAAGAGAATATGGACTCTGCATCCGGTGATGCGGACCAGGAACCAGTCTGTTTACCTTGCAGTGGTGCCGGAGAGAGATGTGTAGCATTTGGATATTGTGTTAACTGTAATGAACATATGTGTGAGGTATGTTATAATCATCACAGGAAGTTCTTCAAGAAACATGAATTAAAAGATTTGCCAAAGGATGTAGCTATACCAGACAATTATAACTGCTCAAACCACGTAGACAAAGCGATTGAATACCATTGCAAGGTACATTCGTTCCTAGGATGTTACATGTGTTGTTTTCAGCACCAGAAGACCTGTAAAGTCGTTAAACAGATAGAAGAGGTGTCGGAAACCTTCTCTAAGTCGGAAGAATTTAAAAATTACACATCCAAGTTGGAGTCAACTGCAAAAAGATCAAGTGATCTTCTTGCTGAAGTCAGGCGAAATATCGACTATACCGAAAACAGTCACTCCGAAGCAGTTACAGCGTTCAACGACTTTAAAGCCCAAATTCTTGATGACATCGATAAGCTCGAGAAAGAATTAACTACGAATGCAGAAACGTTTAGGAAAGCACAAACAACAAAACTGAACGAAGTCATCAGCAAAATCACGACTATACAAGAAGTTAGTCAAACTCTAGCTACTGAAATTGAAGATCTTCAGAACAAACACCTGTATATAGCAGTGGCTAGAAATGAAGACAAACTGCTGTCTCTGGAGAATGAGCTGATAGCAACTGAGAGTGACAAAAATGTGGATGGTTTGAGATTTGAAGGTAACGATGGCCTTGCTGATACACTGAAAAGTCCTTGGGCACTTGGAAAATTGGTTACGAAAAGTACCATAGACAAGGTTGAATTTGTAGCTGATATCAGTGTAAAATCTACCGAGGACGAAGCTGATTGCTTCATATTTAGTTCTGTCTTGATGCCCGACAATAAACTCGTTGCCATTGACTATAATAACAAAAACCTAAAACTCATAACTACTAAGCAACATAACTTGATTTCAACAATGGAATTTTCGAACTTGCCCGTAGGTCTGACTAAGGTTACGGACAAAATGGTTGCTGTAACTATCCCGAACGACAAGAAAATTGTGTTCGTTATAACGGACCCATCCCTAAGTGTCGACAGAGAACTTGTAGTACATGTTCCATGCTGGGGTGTAGCATACAAAGATGGGAAGCTGGTGGTGACATTCATCTCCCCACACAAAGTCGAGGTGATGGACTTACAAGGGACTGTACTCTTGAGTATAGATACCGACACCAATGGACGGCAGCTGTTTAATAACCCTTTACATGTGACCATCAACCCTAATCATGATGTCATGTATGTGTCTAATTATTCAGGACAAGACGTTGTGTGTCTAAGACTTGATGGTTCCGTTGTAGCTACGTACAAAGACAGCGAACTGCCGAATCCTGGTCAGGCCGTAGTGGACAGTGCCGGGATGGTTTATGTGTGCTCAAACAGCTCCAAAACCGTCACCCAAATGACCCCTGATTGCAAAAAGGTCAAGGTGCTTCTGACATTATCTGATGGGTTGAGCAGTCCCCGTAGCATCAGTTACGACGAAAGTACGCGCAGGCTTTACATCGGAGAATATAATAACAATGTTAAAGTGTACAAAATTCATTGCTCAACACTATAGAGTGGATATACATCCTGTGAACGCTTTCGCTGCCAATGTCGCATATTTGATTACCTATGCAAATAGTTTGGTTGGATCAAGAGGAGACGCCGAGCGTCTCATCAGAATCAGACTGTTTGTTACTGTGCGTACGTTAGTTAACCCTTTCCCTCATATAAACGTGTTTTCATGCATTTGCAAACAGACTAGACCCAGGTCTGCTCTGTTTGCTAATAGAATTTGATAGATCTGTTTCTTTGCTTTCTAAGATGTCTACATTGTTCCATCTTCCATATTTCTTTATAACTATTTTGTCTATGAATATTCAGTCGGTATTGAAATTTGAAATAAACATAGAACAGGGAACAGGGTTAAAAGAAAATGGGAGAAAATTAGAAAAAACTAACATTATAGCAGACGACACAATTTGCAAATGTCGATTAGAGATAAAACACGAACTACTGTAACAGTACTGCACATATGTATGTACACATCTGCACATATAATTCTGAGCTCCAGATAAGATGCGTCAATTCAAACATTTTCAAGAATAACTCCTTTATTTCTCCAGCAAACCCTATACCGTGACCACTCTTTAGAATCATCTCGGAGAGACGATTCTAAAGAGTTGTCGCGGTATAGGGTTTGCTGGAGAAATGACGATTTTAGTATTTTGGTACGCACCCTTATCTGTAGCTCTGTCATATTCACGTGTCTGCAAATGACATTATTTGGCAGTTAACGCGTTAATGTTGTTATAGTATACACATCTGTATCGCCTTATCCTCTCAACACTGAGGACTATACAGTGACATTAGCAATCACTTTGGATCCACATGAGAGGCGCTGAGTACGTCTGCATCACTGCAGTGTCTAAGCTGTTTGGCACTCGGATTACGTTTGTTGAAAGAAGAAATATGGAAAGAAAATCTAATTTTGAGATCTAAAGTTGACGACATTTTTGCAGACGGCTGTGACTAAGTGTTGAGAGGATTGATACTGAAGATGCCCTAAAATATTGTCTGTTTCAAAGATAGCATTAGCATATTTTCGAAATAATTACATACATTTTATGTGCACATATGTTGTAATCCGGTAATTACGATAGACAAGTCATAGCCGACCTGTGAGATGAAAATCGTGTTCAAGAAGATTCGTTTTCTTTCACTTTTACAGATAACAGACGCTACGCCATTCCTAGAGTTAACAGTCTTGGTAAAAAATCATTTCTTTTCAGAGGTGTTCACTTGTGGAATGGCCTTCCTCTGACTTTAAGACAAAGCAAATCTTCTAGTCAATTTAAAGTTGATGCTAAAAAGTTTTTGATAGATAAAGAATAATTTATACAACAATTTTCTTTAAAATGACGGCTCTTCTGTATTGTTTTGCATTTTCTTGAATATCAGGGCTTAGTTTTATTAATTACTGTTTTATCTTTGTTAATTTGATAGGTTTGTTTCAATTTATTCTTTAATATGACTCTTATGAATTGTTCTGATACTCTGCGGTGTTAATCTGTAAGCATGGTCATCGACATTCTATAACAGACATATTTTGAAATTAACAGTGTTAATAGGGATGCTTCTGTGATACTTATATTTTAAGATAATACCTGTGATAGTTAATTATAATGATTCCGTGACTCTCTGTGTCTTGCCACTAGAATCAAGGACCACAATGGAAATAAGCAAATTATTTTCCTTTTTTGTGTAATCCTTGGTTTCTAGTGCGCATTACATGGCTTTTTATATGTTGTCATAGTTATGTTTTGCCATGTTATGTACACTTTTTACCGAAATAAATCTATCTATCTATACAATTACTCGGAACATCCGATAATTCGGATTTTATATGCGGTCCGGCAAGCATCCGAGTTATCGTTTCAAACTACAAAATTCTAAATTTTTCCTTTTCCCTAGTTTATGCTCCTTTTCGGTAAAGTTATTCAAAGAGGTTGTATCTAAAAATAGCCTACGAGGTAATGGGTTAAGGCAGGTTTAGTTAACAACGATGAAGGGACCAAGCCCCGAGGTTATGAAACTTTTTGTTTGAGTCTGAGATCATTCTCAAGCATCTTACCAATCAGATACTTGAGAATGACCTCAGACTCAGACTCGGAAGTTTTATAACCTCGGACCCAGTTTGACATTTTGCAAGATTTTGTAAAGATTACTGGTCGCAGTTACTTGATCATGTTGCTTTCTTTGTCGTTATTATATAGCCAGAGCTATAAATAGATACATGCATATCGTACACTGAATAAAACCTGGGTAAAATTTAATTTTGATTTTCGTCTTTTGCTGTGGAACTTTAGTTTAGTTTTTAGTTTGTACCAGGTGTTACGTCTCTTTAACGTTATTTTAGTTACATATCAAGATGGCCAACTTATCAAATATGGAATAAGTCCCTGGTGGGCTTTCCGTGCGAAGAAGAAATTGTATTGTAATATCCAGGTTGAACAACCGACCTACCGCAAGCGGCAGAAATCTTCCTCACATAAAAATTCGAATGCCTAGACCGGGATTCGATCCGCAGCTGTGAGGGGCTAAGTGATTGTCTGACGAAGACAATAACTACACTCAATTCTGTGCTCAATTCTGTGCTATATTTATCACAGTGGCGTCAAAAGGCGTCAATATGGTGGGATGGGTTAAGTGAAGTCTAATTATGGATCTTGAGGAAGAGGATGGTTCCTTAATACAGACTGAATGTTATGTAGTAAGCTACCACCAGATCCTCGTACATTACTCCCACTCTATTTTAAGCAGCCACCTGCTTTAAACCATTTCCTCCATAGATATGCCTTTCTACGCCTCTGTAAAAGTCATTTTGAAACCACTGTGATAAATAGAGCATTTGCTCCATAGGAGCAAATGCTCTATTTACCACAATGGTTTCAATACTGAACAATTCTATTTTTTCTTTTCTCTAGTAAATGCTCCTTTTCGGTAGATTTAATCAAAGAGGTTAGGTCTAAAAAGAATTGTTAAATGAAACACAACATTAAAGCAAACGAAAACTTGCCCATTCTACTAAAGATTAAATAAAACGAAAGAAAATTAGAGCAACCGACACTCTGTCCAGCAAACTAAAGTTCGAACGAAATTTAGGACAAACAGAAACTTGTCCATCTATCAAATGTTAAACAATGCATTTGCTTCTCTAGCTCTCTACAATGCAGAGACGTGGTTAGATGTTTGTCTTAAGATGTTCAAAAAATACACTGTATATTTCACGTCACAATAGATTATATACTATAAGCAATATACATTTATCTCCCTTTCTGTTAGTATATCCCTAATTCTTTTAGATGTTTTCTGAGAAAAAGGATCTTATTGCAATGCCAACAGTGCATACCCAGATCAGAATTACATCTTTGTTATACACTACACAAAAAATAACAAATTTCGATAAGTGACAAACAGTATATAGCTTGATCTGTGTCTACCCTGTTTGCAAATGCGTAGGGAAATTGTTTAACTTTTCCTCAATAAATACACCTTTTTACGCCTCTATAAAAGTCACCTGTTGAAACCATTGTGATAAATAGAGCATTTGCTCCTATAGGAGCAAATGCTCTATTTATCACAATGGTTTCAAACTACAAAATTCTAAAAATAAATCCCCTTTTCTGGTAATTGCTCCTTTTCGGTAGATTTATTCAAATTGGTTGGATCTAAAAATAGCCTATGAGGGAATGGGTTAAACATAATACTCGGCGTCTCATTGGGTCCCAAACTGTTTGCAAAGGCTATCACGGTTACCACAATTAGCCGAAACAATAAGTATTTTCTAATACCCCGGGGTCAGTTAGGATTACCGTGCACCCCATCTATAACTAAACACAACAGCTAACTACGAGTGAATGTGTCTCATCAGGATCCACTGTATTTGACTCTCTGAACACAATATTTAACCTGCCTTAACCCTTTCCTTCATATAAATGCATTTTCATGCATTAACAAACAGGGTAGACCCAGATCAGACGGCTCCTACTGGAGCCGTCTGATCATGATCTGCTTTGTTTACTTTTGAATTTATATAGATTTGATTATACAGCTTTTGTTTAAGCTAACCATTCACTTTTAAATATGTACTGTATAGAAAATAAATTGATGAATATTTATGAAATGATCTATTCATATAAGAATGTTCATCAGGGAAAGAGGTCAGATGCCTTAAGAAATAGTTCTAAATATGGGTCTGTTATACAGGTGGTAGTTGAATGCAGGTCAAGAGTTGTGCAATAAGCTCCCATGGGATATTATATAGATTTGATTCTACAGCTTTTGGTTAAGCTAACCGTTCACTTTTAAATGTTTACTGTGTAGAAAATAAGTTGATGAACATTTATGAAAAGGTTAAGATACCATCAGAAATATGTCTAATTATGGGTCTCTAAGGCAGGTGGAAGCTTAATGCAGATCAAGAGTAATGCAATGATATCCTATCAGTTATTTCTGTATAGCTTTTGCACTGCATTAAGCAACCACATGCTTTTAACACGTACGTGTTCAATAAATGAATGACCGCTTTAGATAGGTTTCATCATCCAAACCGCTTGACACCTTATTTTGGAAATGTGTAAACTGAAATAGACTATATTTAGTAGTGACAAAATCCATATTCACCAGGCTAAAGGTTAGGACGAAATATGATCCATCAGACTAAGGGGTAAGAATATTACACCACAAACTATTACCTCACATGCTAAATGTTAAGACAGTGTTATGCATATACAGTAGAAACCCAGTAATGCGACCACTTAATGATTAAACCTAGATGCCTTTATAAGCAGGTGACAGCTTAATGCAGTACGAAATTTATGCAGAAAGCTCCTGTAGGAGTTTTCTGCATAACTTTCGTACTGCATTAAGCTACCACCTGTCTCTGCCTCCCAGAATTATGCCACGTTTGGGTGGCCGCATTAGCGGGGTTTTACTTCCATTAGCAATTGCGAACAAAATGATAACTGATTCATGCTTTCTTCATATTTATTTAACCCTTTCACCGCCACAGTCGAGTAAATCCACCACGACAAATAGTGCAGTCCCAGATCAGACGCCGCCTTTTCAAGGCGGCGTCTGATCAGGGACTTCACTATTTGTCTCAATCTCTAGTTCTATATATGTGTTTTATTCCTTTGAAATTTGCATTTATTTATCTCATTTCCTTATTTTACTGTATGATTTAACAAAGTTGGATTGCAGACGACAATTAGAAATTTGGCGCCGAAAGGGTTAAATTGTAACCCTTTCTCTAACGAACATTTATGCATTATGCATTGGTCAAATGATAACTATTCATTGATTCAATGTTTTATAATGTAATGTGTTTAGGAATATTTAGATAAAAGTGTATAATCATATTTATATAATGTATATAAGCAGACAGAGTAGCCCCTGCTCACACAGCCCCTTCATGAGATGTCTGATCTGGGTCTACACTGTTTGCAAATGTGTTAGAAGGAGTTACTATAAGGGAAATACAAACACAGTTTAAACCATTAACCTTTAGCCTGCTACGGGCGGATGAGTGAATACCTATGCCAACAGTTTGGATCCAGATGAGACGCCGAGTCACTCGGCGTCTCATCAGGATCCAAATTGTTTGATATCTTGATTGCAATTTGGTAGACAAATTGATTATAGCTTGAATTTTGAAAATGTAGTAGGTGAAAAATTCTGTAAACAAAATTTGCTCAGCAGACTAAAGTTTAAGCCCGTCAGTGTCATGCGGCCGAGTTTGCGGTATCATGCAGCCGAGTTTGTGGTATCATGCGGCCGAGTTTGCGGTATCATATGCAAACAGTTTGGATCGAGACGAGACACCGAGTAAACCTTTAACACCCTGTACAACAACTGAACAAGCGCCCACTCTAAAACTTGAAGCAGACGAAATGTGTTAATATTCAGTAGGTATCGAAATTTGGAGTAGAAAACATAGAAAATGGGGAAAGGTTAAACAAGAGAAATACAGTTCAAAAGTAAGAAATAAGCAGACGACATATTATGTAGATGTCAATGTTTGGTAGGGAAGGAGTTAGACAAATAGTTCGAAGTATATTATAAAATGAGACGGGACATCTTTCATTGTGCAATTTGGACAATTTCGCAGACTAGGACATTAACCCAAATGTACACGATGTGCATTTGTCAACAAACCATATGGTTTATGTCACAGTAAAACGTTTACCACTTAACTTGAATTATAGAATGGAACCCTTTATTCCCTATAAACGCATTTTCACGCATTTGCAACAAGAGTAGACCCAGACAGACGGCTCCTATACGAGCCGTCTGATCAGGGTCTGATCTGTTTGCTTTTGACCTAATATAGATCCGAGTGTACAGTTTTTGTCCAAGCAAATTATTTCCTTGAGAGGTTTACATTATTAATCTTCAGCTTTTAAATATTCATGATGTCATAATTTCTTACATAAATATTGAACAGAGAACTGTTTAAAATCTCACAAGCCCTTCATTATCACAACTTCAACACTTCGACCAGCTGTGGTAAGAAACAAAGGTCTTTAGTATTCGAAAGCCCGGTGGTAATCTTAGAGTTCAGAGTTCATATTTCATTGCTCGTGGTTTTCACCTATTACCTCTTGCGCTGCAAATATTTGTCGTCTGCAACCTTTGTCATCTGCTGCAATGTTCATTATTTACATTTCTTCATTTTTGTTTAAAACACATAGTCCCAGTAACAAACAGTTTGGATCCTAATGAAACGCCGAGTTCAAACTGTTTGCAAAGGTTATCACAGATGCGACATTGTCAGCGAACTACTTTATGAAGTAAAACCTCTCTAAAACGACCACTAAATTACATCAAGTAGTGTGCGTTAAAGGCAGGTGACTGTTTAAAGCAATGTGAAAGTAAAACAGAACGCTCCAATAGGAGCGTTCTGTTTTACTTTCACGTTGCTTTAAACAGCCACCTGCTCTAAATACCGAATAATTAACAAAATGTAGTGGCCGTTTTAGAGAGGTTTCACTGTACAGGAAAATCCTCTCTAAAAGTGACAGCATTATGAATAAACATAAATGTCAGATAAAAAGCAGATAATTGCTCAGTAAAGAACGAAAGTAATGCAGAAATCCACTGCATGTGTTTCCTGCATAACGTTCGTCCTACATTAAGCTACCATTTGCCTTTCACCATTTCCTTCATATAAACGTGTTTTCACGCATTTGCAAATAGAGAAGACCCAGACCAAACGGTTTATATAGGAACAATTAAATGTATATGTGCGTGTGTATGAATGCTATTCAATTGCTGTACCTTGGTATTTGTGGAGTTTCTTTATGTTCAACATCCTTGGCTCTACGTTCTCCCTTTAGTGTCACAGTATGTGCCCTTCAACTATTAACCCTTTAACTGGTGAATATTCAAGTAGGAAATAATGACGTCATGAATATTAATAAGACTATTTTTATAATGGCATATGAACACATGACATTTTGGCTCAGACAGAAGCTGTATAATTAGAGTTCCTGCTTTACTTTCGAACTGTATTAATCAACTGGCCATTTGACAGATCGCGAATCAGATCTCATTTTAATGTTAAGTTATGTCAGGATTAACCCATTCCCTCATAGGCTATTTTAGACCCAACCTCTTTGAATAAATCTACACCAAAGGAGCATTAACTAGAGAAAAGGAACAGTTTAGAATTTTGTAGTTCTGAAACCATTGTGATAAATAGGAACATTAGGAGCAAATGCTCTATTTATCACAATGGTTTCAAGAAGTAAATATTACAGAGGCGTAGAAAGGCGTATTTATGGAGAAAAGGGTTAATGAACTTGGAATTTTGAACTCTTCATTATAAAGTTAGAACTTTGCAATCCAAACTATTGAGTCAGAAAAATCGAATTATTACATTTAAAATACTTTATGAATTATTGTCTTATATAAACAAAATCAGACAATGATATGTCAGACAGGAGATGCCACACAAAAAATGCCCAACCAACCAAAGACGCATCGATTTACAGCAAATACCATTAATGCACTGAATAAGGAGGAAAGACGACACGACACAAACACTAAAATGAAGACAATGGTATGGCCTTAGAACGACCGGTGGCAAAACTATAATGTAAGATTTAAACCATTGAACAATAGCACTATTAAACTATTTGAAAATAGCACAATGTAATAAATCTTTAGCCTGCTGGCGGCGGATGAGCGATTACCTTTGCAAGCAGTATGGGGCCGACTCGGGGCCCATCAGGATCTAACCTGTTTGATACCCCGATTGCATTTCGGTAGACATACGATGCGTTAATTTAAATATTTTCGAGAATAGCCCCTTTCAGTTCCTCCACCAAACCCCATACTGTGACTACTCTTTAGAACCGTAACAGTATAGGATTTGTTGAGAGAAATGACGATGTAAGTATATGGGTACACATCTGGGTTTGACATACTGATTATGACTGTTGAAGTTTGAGAATATAGTGAGTGAAAAACATTAGTTCAGCATACTAAGGGTCAAACACGATTTGCTGCATTTTTAACTAAAAACGGTACAAACTCTTTTGGGTGGCCGCATTAGCAATATAATATTTTTGCAAACAGGGTAGACCCTGATCAAAGGGCTCCTGGGGTATGCCTTTGATAATGGTCTGCACTTTTTGTCATACAAATCATTTTTTTCAGTGATAAAAGCTAAATGCTCCTATTTATCACAATGGTTTCAAACTACAGAATTCTAAACTTTTCCTTTTCTCTAGTTAATGCTCCTTTTCGGTAGATTTATTCAAAGTGGTTGGATCTAAAAATAGCCCATGAGGTAATGGGTTGATTAACATTCAGAAAGGGAGGAACCAAGTTTAACTATTCAGCATATTAACCATTCGCTTGCTGTTCAAGTCAATATACCTACCTGCAAATAGTGAAGACCCAGATGAGACAGCTCCAGCAGGAGCTGTCTCATCAGGGTCTGCACTATTTACAAGTTGATTGTGCAACCAGTGCACTCCACAGCAGTGATTGCACAGCGAAATACATGTACACAGTGAAGATGTATGTAATTATACAAAAGGGCATGGGTAAAGAAGGAGAAATGTATTTTAAAATTCAGCAAGAGAAGGATTTAGCATCAGTGTGATGTATATAGGCCGTTTTGACCGTGTAATGCTGTAATTATAGATATATTTATTTAGCATCTACATTGGCATACAATGAAAAATGACATATTTAAATATATGGTACAATCAAAATTATAATGATATCCATATAAATATTACACAGATGCAATGTTTAACCAATTATATTGAAATACATGTATTACAATAATGTAGTTCGACTCAATAAGATGATATAATATGTAAAAAATGAAAAAAAATGATGATGATGATAAAAAATAGACCTACGTTGACTTTGGAAGAGTATGCCGTTGCCGGGAAAGCCCGGAAAAGTCCGAAGACTTATTTCCACCGGTTCTAATTGTTTTGTTTGAGTGTTGTTCATGTCACTATTGCAGACACATGTATTACTCTTAGATATTCTCATACTTATAATTTTTAACTAATTCCGTCTGTTGACATAGTATAGACTCTCAAGGGACTGTTAGCCATTGATGACAAAATACGGACTTTTTTTTAAACAACACCCAGCCCGGTCCTTAGCACGTTCAGGTGTCCGTTATATCTTAACAAGAAATTATCAAATTCAGGATAAACAAAATTTATTCCAGAACAAAGTCCCTAGAGGAGCTGGCTAGCCAAGATTAATAACATGTGACCGTAACAGCTGCCAAATTCCATTCTCGTTGTTAGTTTTAACAAACTACAAATACTTCCCTATGAGAATAAATATTTATCTGGTAAAACTAGAAATATGCTCAAAGACAGTTTTGCTGAAATCGTCATATCCTAGAACAAATGTGCAACCGGATCTGTATAATACAAAACCAATCATTGGCAACTTGTCAGTGTGATGCGTATCAACAATATGAATTAAGCATGGAAATGTTAAAATGCTTTGTTAACGTTATATTCTCGAAAGGGGGCGTTACAGATACCATTGAATGACGGGCGCGTTTCCATAAGAGTCATTTTATTAATAGTAAACAATGCTTTTCTTATCAATTATGCTCTTTAGCTCCAAGAACGTTTCAAGTCACAAATATTTCGATTTTGAAGTCATTTTGTTACTCAACACTTTTGAAAATATGAGCAGATTACGTCTTCATGAACAATTATGTTACGATGTATAACATCATCAATATTCATTAACTGATAGTTTGTTATGTTATATTCACAATGGCATTTTTGGCTATGATAGAAAGTTTAGAATGAGGTCCATATAATTTCATACACGAACAGAGCAGACCCAGGTCAGACGACTGATCAGTCTGATCTTGGTCACCTCTGTTTGCAAATGTTTTAACACTTTCAGTGCCAATGTCGCCTGTTGGTACCATTGAAAACAGTGCTTCCAAGGTCAGATTCCGCCTTTTCAAGGCGGCATCTGACCTGGGACTTCACTATTGTCTGTATTTTTTAGCCCAAGCATACAGGTTTTCAAAAACAAATGTTTTACTAATATACCTTCATTATTTAGAATTTTAGAATTATATTTAATATGAAATTATTATTGCAGACGACATTTTTAAATTTGGCGCCAAAAGAGTTAAATGCGTACCTATGAGGTGAAGGATTAAAGCCACACTGAACATTGCGTGTTCTTGTCCGCATGGAATATAATGATTCGTTACATTGCACAATGGCTTAATCAGAGGTCCAGATAAGATGCGTAAATTAAAACATTCTTCAGAATAACTCTTTAGAATTGTCTCGGAGAGACTGTTCTAAAGTGACCGAGACGATTTTAAAGAGTGGTCACAACATAGGGTTTGGTGGAGAAATGACGCCTATAGTTTCTGAGAACGCACCTTAATGTGTTGCTCTGATAATGATACGTATCACATAGTAATATAAATTGTTAAAATACAGGCTAATGCGCAAAGTCACATTAGATAGGTAACGTATTTCTTAATGATGTTTTGAACAGCGAATATGTAATGGCTCATCAGTAGTTACTCGTACACTGCTACAGGAATTTTAGTGACAAAGAGTGTTGAGTCTGATCAGAATGCTCCTCCAGCAATCCTTTTAGCTTGATCAACACTGTTAATGTTATGCAATCCTAGCCTGTGTACTTAACCCTTCGCTTGCTATTCGCGTCAATATACCTACCTGTAAATAGTGAAGACCCAGATGAGAAATCTCCTGCAGTGTTCGTCAGTGGTCCGTCAGTGGTTAGCCACAACGCCCATTCAGTATTGCAGGCCGATGACAGGACGGGGTACACTCTTAACCCATGAAACGGGATTAGCTTACCAGACCAATGTATTGTCTTTTCCCTGTCGTGCCCTTCATGACTTCCCTACAGTTGATCTGACTTCAGCAAAGTCATTGAGTACTTAAGTGACGGACTTTCACATTGTGATGCTATGTTTTTCATATTTCGCTGTGTTGACCGTATTCTATTTTGTGTGGAAGTCTGGCGGGGGTACCTTTATTTACACTGTTTTTTAAGCCAGGGTGACTTTGAGACAAGTGTGCGTTTAGGACGTCCGTAAACCGGTTTAAACCCCGTGGTGATTTTGCTACTGACTTTTCCAAGACGGTACTCTCTTTGTTGCCCTTACTTTTAATGTTTGTCCTTGCCTTTTTGTCTTTGCACTTGTACGTTTCATCTCACGTGTCTGGTATCCGTGTTTTGTTTGTGTATGCGTGTGTGCGTGAGTGCTTGCTTGCTTGCGTGTATGTGTTTTGGCTTTTCATGCTTGACTTTACTAATTTTTCATGAAAGGGTATACCTTGTCAAAAGTGCAGACTCCGATCAGAATGCTCCTCCAGTTTGAGTTATGGTTTAACGGTGCTACAATACATGTTTGATATATGCTGTCGGCGATGAGTAGACAATGAACAGTTCCTTGAGCGTTGTGAGTCTGTGTATATGTATTTTTTATATTTTTGTCTGCAAAATGTGACGTCTACAAACGTTTTCTCCGTTTTTCCTTCAAAATACTTAACCACAAAACAAACAGTTTGGATTCTAATAGGACGACGAGTTACTAGGTGTCTCATCAGGATCCAAACTGTTTGTATACGTAATTTAAGATGCGACATTAGCAACGAAAGAGTTAATAGGGGTACTTGTCAAATATGCTGCGTGTAATAGATGTGTTAGGACATGCATTTAGTTTGATAAATGAAAGAGTGAAATTAATGCTGAACTGAGACTCGAACATGCATTCGTCATACAACCTTTGGCAATAATATTTTAAAGTTATTTTTTAACCGCCCGTACAAACTAAAACAGCTTACGCCAACCCTTGCAGACGTGTAGCAGGATTGTATTAGTTTTCGGTAAACACTAAGCGACCACACACTTCATTAAACTGTCAGTTAGGAAATGCAGGTTGTTGCTTAACCTGTCAGTTTGAAAAATAACCAGGTTGTTGCTTAATGCTTGACAAACGCAATGCAAAAAGCTCCTATGAATTTTCTGAATAAATTTTGTTCAGCATTAAGCTTCCACCTGTTGTAAGAGTCCAGCATTAGACTTTCTTAAAAATAACATAAAGCGGGTTTCATTTGCTAATTAAAGCTATTGTACAACTACAACGTTGTCTATACGTTTGACTTCTTGTTCAACTAAGATAAAACAAGTTTATTTTGTATTGCTATGCAATACATGAGTCCCCCACCGGATTAAAAAAATCTCCTCTGACGCACCGCCCATGGCATAGTTGACCATGGTATATACATGACCAACCTGAATCGTATTTGTAAAAATCATAAGAAAATCAATATGAAAAAAGGGGAATAACTCCAATATATTGATGCTAGAGGTATGGCCCTTGTGCACGACGCGTCCTCTTATCATGCTTCTTCCATATATAAAGTTTCAGCTCAATTCAACTAGTAGATAGAGAGTAATTTTTCAGACAAGAAAATATGAAAAAGCGGAATAACACCAAATATATTGATGCTAGAGTAATGACCCTTGTGAATAACACTTCCTTTCATCATGCTTATTCAATATATGAAGTTTCAAATCCATTGAACCAGTTGATAAAGAGTTATTGTCCGGACAAAAAAATAAAAAGGGGATTAACTGCAAAAATATTGAAGCTAGAGTTATGGCCCTTGTGCATGACACATGTCCCCATCATGCTTGTTCCATGTGTGAAGTTATAATGAATTAAGCATACCCTTGTAGGAGATATAGCCCGGGCACGAAGCGTCACAGACGGACGGACGAACAGAAGGACAAACAGACAGACGGAATCAAGCAAACCTATAGCCCCACCGGTTACCGGTTGGGGACTAATAACCCATACATTTCTATTGTGATATATTGTGCTGGAATAAAATTATTCTAATCTATTAAAAACTCTCTATAAATCTTAAACAAACATAAGAACAAACTATTTCTGGAATTCGCTGTAAGCACATACTATATTTCTACTTTATATACAACTCTTCATCATGATTTAATAAAAAATAAACATACTAAATAAATCCAGAAATTATTTGCTAGAGAAAAAACATCATTTTTTGGTGTGTAATGCTGAAAACGCTTTCTTTACTGACGAGCTAATGAAATAATATTACACCAATTGGACTTGCTCAGAAGTTTGCACTAAACGTTCCTTCTGAATAACACATTCGTAGGTTATGGGAATGCTATACCCTCAAGTTATTGGTATTCTTATGGGTACGAATTGAGCACCACTTGAGCCGATTTATGTTTATACTGCTATGAGAGAGATTTCATTTTGAGTCTGAAAACGCAATCTCAAATAAATGTCATAAAAACCTTCACTGAAACTTTTTAACATTTGAATGATATTTTAAACATAGATAACCCTTTCTTTGATATTATGATTCCTACCACATACCCAAAAGAACTGAAATTGAATAAAGCTAACTCTTCTGACACTTATGCATTTGTCTTGACAATGGAAGTATTTCTTCTAAATTTATGACAAAAGAGACGATTTTGATTTTAATATTGTAACTTTCCCTCATCTTAAAGGAGATTTTCCCCGTGCTCATTCTTGGATTACATATCTCAGGTTAATCGTTTCGCTAGAGCGCGTTCTTTTGTTGACGATTTTAACAGTCGAAATCTCGTTTTAACTGAAAAGCTGTTTAAGCAAGGATAAGGTATCCTAAACTAAGAACAAAAGATTTCTCTAAACCGTACCATCGAAATCTCTCACTTATTGGCAAGTATAAGTGAAAGCTTAAGGCGCTCCTGCAACACGTTATTTCACATCCGGATTTAAATTATGATGTGATTTGCAAACTTCTTAAAATTATTGGACACACCCATTTTCTTACTTTGTTCGTCAAATATGTTAAAAACTTTACACTTGGCAATCACGCTGTCCTCTTTTCATGCACGCCTTAGAACTCTATAAAGGCGCCCTCTAAAATCAGTTTTTGCCCCACTCTTTATTACTTTTCTACATTTACTCTGTAGCTCAATCATTGAGTACACTAGCGATAGGTGTATCCAGTTTATTTCACTTAGTTATGTTTTTGTTTTACATGCATTTTTTTTGTAGTTGCCATCGCAGTTGTAGTAGATTAGTCGGAAAAGGGATATGTTTATTTAAACTGTTTGTCTAATAGGATGGCGATGGAATAATAAATATGAGATTGGATGTCCCTAAGCCGGTTTAACCCCCCACTCCCCCACTCCCCTAACAAACACTCCAATGACACTTGTCACTGGCCGTTCCAAAGCGGTACTTCCATCTTCACCCTACTTTTGGTTTGCTATGTATTTGTGCGTCTCCTTTGGTTTTTTGATAGATATACAGTAAAAGCTCTCTATAACGGCCACTAAATTGTGTTGATTAGTTGGTATTTAGGGCAGCTGGCTGCTTAAAGCAAGGTGAAAGTAAAACAGAACGTAAAGCAAGGTTACAGTAAAACAGACCGCTCCAACAGGACCAACATTCAGGATGTGAAATACCGTGTCGCAGAAGCGCCTTGCTTTAAGCAGTCACCTGCCTTTAACACAAAATACTTGATGTAATTTAGTGGCCGTTATAGAGAGGGTTTACTGTATACGCTTGCTGTTATTTTTGTCATGGTGCTGTTCTGGCGACTGTGTGTTTTGTATGTGGTGTTCCTGCATTACTCATACATGTGTTTTTTCTGAGATGTCGTATTAGCAAGAGTTCTATTGTAATTAAAAATACGTCCACATTTACTAGCTTACAGAATGCTTTGAATACAGTTGGCTGTTGCCAAGGATCGTGCATTGATCAACCAGATCTACAAGAAACTGGGACTGATATTTCCATGTACATTTTTCAATACAGCAACATGCATATGAAGAAGGAATAGGGAGTAACTAAACATAGGTTAAGATCACATTAAGTTTGGATCAAGATCGGTGTCAACTGACAGCATTTCTGATTAATATGATAAAACTGAGGAAAGATGGGGGCACTGTTTTTTTCCGCATTATTTGGAACATTTATATACAAGTTTTAAATTGAACCAGGTATATTATGTTCCACAATAGCTCGGTCGGGTACGTGGAAAACTGTCGAATTTCCTCATTGAGCACGCCCTTTATGCGATAGAGGTTCGTTTCACGTTACTGATGTATCTAATTTCTCTTTAATATCAGTTTAATATTTAGGAATAATTAAGGTATATATACAAATGCCGTTTGTTCGATTTTAACTTTCGCTGCCATTATGTCATCTGTAATTACCTATGCAAACCGTTTGTATCGGCGTCTCATCAGGATCCAAAATGCTACTGTAACTGTTTGTTTTTAAACATTTCTTATTGCAGACGAGAAAGTTTGCAGGCGACATCAGGGCCCAAACTGTTTGTTATTCTACCCTTTTAAACCCACCAGAAAAAAAAGAATTGTTTTTGATGCAAAAACTGATGTTGCCCCCGCCCCCACCCCAACCCCGACCCTCGGACAAATTGTCCATGCAAAAATTAAAAGTTCCATATCTCTGCAAAAATCATTTAATCGGAACAGGAATAGAATTTGCACAACTAGGAATGGTACTGATCAATCTTTTGAAGTTTCATGAATATCCGACCACAGGTTTTAGAGAAACAGCGCGGACAATTTTTTCCATGTAAAGATTTAAAAGTCCCATAACTCTGCAGAAAATCATTTAACCGAAACAGGAATAAAATGTGCACAACTATAAATGGTAATGATCAATCCGATGAAGTTTCATGAAAACCCGACCAAAGATTTTGTAGAAACCGCGCGGACAAATTTTCAATTTAAAATATCCCATAACTCAGCAGAAAATCGTAAAAACAGAACAGGAATAAGATATGATTATGTAATACATTGTCGATTCAAATGTAGTAGAATGTAATAGGTGCTGTAAATCAAACCCCCAAAAATGCAAATTTATTATTTATGGAAACAAAAAAACAACGGATTGTTAATCAGACATTTCCAATATTTGTCTGAAAATATACATGTATGAAACAAATCAAGACATGGCACTGTGTTAATTGTTTAACAGATATACTGTTATACAGAACAATTTGCAAAAACTGTGTTTCTATATTATTGGAAAAACAATTTGTTTCCAATTTTATATAAAATCGAACCAAAAATGCAACTGTTTATCTATCTAAATGTTTGATAAATATTAAACAGATATGAAAGAGAAAATGATATGCACAAGTAGCGGTGAGTGAACCCCGCCCCACGAAGTGCTCAGGAAAAATAGCTAAGTATACTTAAAGCAGCTATGGGCAGGGTTAATAATAAACCCCGAAGTACCCTATGTAAGAAAAGACATACTGTAACAGTAGAATCCCTCTTATGTGACCACTGAATGAATAAACGTGTGTGTCTTTATAAGCAAGTGGTTGCTTAATGCAGGACAAATGTAATGCAGAAAGCTCCTAGAGGAGCTTTCTGCATTACTTTTGTCCTGCATTAAGCTATCACCTGCATCTAGCATCCAGAATTATACCTATTTCAGGTGGTTGCATTAGGGGGGGGGAGGTTACTGTGTATTGCAAGCAACTGTATATACAGACAGAGGTTGCATATATCGAACTAATTCTATGATGATTATATACCTAAAACTTATGTTTGGCCCTCCTAGCCTAAACCCACCAATTACGTGCCAATTTGACTGATATACATTTGAATTTACACATTTAACGGTTTCATGTTTACCCTTTCCGGATACATTTTGTACAGGTATACACTGAACATATGCGAACATGTCTTGGTATGCGAAGCTTTATTCGTATGCACCTGCTTCTGTTTTGAAACTCGTTCTTATTTTATTAAACTCTCTAAAATCATGGATCGGTTTGGATATTTTGGGATGGATGCAATTCGAAATATATTTATTTTTTTCTGAAACACCATCGAACAAATTCAGTTCGAAATTGTGTCTTAAGTAAACAGGCAACTTTCAGAGAAAGATACAGTTTACATTGCATTTGAATGGATGTCTGGTAATAAAGGTAAGGCATTCTTACTGAAAAATTATGCAAAATATGTTGTGAGCGAACTTCGATTTGCATATCGATTTGTATATCGTTTGCATAAAAGTTTTGAATTACATTTTGAAGGGCGCCATGTTCCTGAACAAGGTCATTGTTACTAATGTTACTGTGAAATTACAATAAAGAATTAACCCTTTTCCTGTTGTATATTCATGTTCGAAACAATGACATCTTGAATATTAATTAGCTTATGTATATAATGTAAACTATTCAAGGAAATAATTTGCTTTGACAAAAGCTGTTGAAACAGATTATATCATACCAAAAGCAAACGGAACAGACCCTCATCAGACGGCTCATATATGAGCCGTCTGATCAGGGTCTATTCTGTTTGCAAAGGCGTGACAATGCCTTTATATGAAGGAAAAGGTTAAGTGTTATTGTAGAGATATAAGACAACTGGTAGCACAGAGCATATCGAGAAATTAATAAACAACAGCTCCAAATAAGCTTTCTGTACGACTGGTAACTGTTTTCATTATGTCTTCCCCAGTATACTAGGGAGAAATTTTGTTTTTGTGCGTGGCGTCCGTCCGCCTGCCCGTCCGTCCGTTGTAACACATTATGTGACTATGAGAACAAAATATTTTTTCTTCTCATTGGTTATATGTGTAAGAATGTCTGTCCGTCCGTCTGTCCGATTTTATTTTTGTCATCGCTGTTTCCTCGACACCTTTGGTCGGATTTTCATGAAACTTCAAAGGATTGACCAGTACAATGCCTAGTTATGCAAATTTTATTCCTGTTTCGGTTTAATTTTGTTCCGCCATTACTAAGACACCAAAAGAAAATTATTGCGCGTGCACACACAAACTCACTCACACACACCCGCGCACACACACACGCACGCACGCACGCACGCACGCACGCACGCACGCACGCACGCACGCACGCACGCACGCACGCACGCGCACACACACACACACACACACACACACACACACACACACACACACACACACACACACACACACACACACACACACACACACACACACACACACGCACACGCACACGCATAGACATGCATACATACACACTTTACTGCTTATTCATTTATTTATACATACAAAACTTAATGACATTCTTCGTAAGCGTTTATATTTCGACATCGTAAGGCACCGCTTTGACTTCATTCATGGGCGTTATACCACACACAATCCTACCAATAACAATACAGCTGATGAGTATGGTTGAAAGCCAATAAAAATCGAAAAATAAGTATATTATCTGAAAAGATTGCAGTAAAACAATTCTACAACGGCAACTCAAATTCTGAGGGTAAATATTGTCGTTACCCCAATACAGATCACGAACACGTATTTCATAATGTCCCTACCAGACTCTAAAACCATTTCTACTGGTTATCTTGACTTAGCATACGTATTACGTAACCCCTTCTCTCATAGACTCCGTTTGGACAATAACTCTTTGAAAACTAAAATCTACTGAGAAAGAGCATTTACTAGCAAAACGGAAATGTTTAGAATTATATAGTTTTTGAAAAATCTATGTGATAAAAAGAGCAGGAGCAAATGCTCCATTTATCACAATGATTTCCAAATATGACATTTACAGATGCGTCAAAATGCGTCAGTAAGAGGGTGGGGGTTAATGCTGAACTCCATATACAAAACACAGTTCATCATTAATCACGACTTACGTTTAATTGTTGTTTTAGTTTTTGTGACGTTATCCTGAGTTACTATTTCGGATCATATTGGTCTGAAATTCTCATTTATGTTTGTATTTTAAAAGATCTTGGGATAAATGTGTTGAAAGCAAAGCATAAGACTGTTTTAGTTTTAATGATTACTTAAATTACTTTGGATTGGTCGAATAAGAATACAAATTCATATAGTATATGGGACATATTTACTTTCCCAATAACCCATTCTGGATCACAGGGGTGCATTTTATTATCACTAGTATTACTTTTTAACCAAATGGCTGCGCACAATGGAAATACATGTAACAACAAATAATGCATATCTTCAAACCACATCATTTTAGCACGATGTTTACCAATACAAAAAACTAGAATGTTGCATGAAATACACAAATCACATTAATAGTCACGTCTATACAACTCTGTTGCAAATTCACTCACTGACTATCTCACTCTTTATTATTTTCAATGCTATTAAGTGCAAATAACATAACATCACTAGGGCCCAATGTTATAAAAAGCCTTTGAGGATGATGTGAGTCTGAGTCTCACATCATTCTGAGTCTGAGATCATTATCAAGTATCTGATTGGTCAGGTTCTGAGCAAGCTCATAATCTGATAATCAGACGCTTGAGCATGATCTCAGATTTATATCCTCGGGGCTTGGTTGTCACAGTACATCTCTTTTTGCATAAAATGAGTTTAATATCACATATATGAATAGGTTCAACAAAGGAAGTGTCAATACATTTCAACTGATATTCACTATTCATTACACGAAATAACACCCACTGGACATTAATACTCACTATAACGCAAAATAAAAAGCATTGAATGAGTTATTATGAACGGTTCTAGCTGTCTCATGATGACCATTTTCTGTCTAGCGGGTTTATTCTTTATTATGTTATTTATTTGCTTCATCATGTTATGTACATTCTTTATTACGGTTATGTTCTTTCTTTATTGTGTTGTGTACTGTTATGTACTTTCTTTATTAAGTTATGTACATTACTCATTATGCCATGTAGTTTTCTTATTATGTGATGTACATAGAGTTATGTACACTCTTTATTACCTTCTTTATTATGCTATGAGCACTCTTTGTTATATTATGTTATGTACTTTATTATGTTATGTACATTCTTTATTATGTTATGTGGTTTCCTTATTATGTGATGTGCATAGAGTAGTATGTTACATGTATGTACATTCTTTATTATGTTATGTACTTTCTTTATTATGTTATGTACCACCTTCATTGTGTTATGGATTTTCTTTATTATGTTATGTACATTCATCATTATGTTACGTAGTTACCTTGTTTTGTTATGTAGTTTTGTTTTATTATGATGTAATCACTACTTGCGAGAGTGACAACGTGTAACGTGTAACCGTTGAAACAAGATCTATCTAGCAATCTCCGCGCAAAGTTGTCGTTCGTTACTCGCACATATACCCCTGCGATGGGATCAATGTCAAGAATATTTTCAAAACCAATAGCTTGTGCTTTATTGTTATCTGAGCCGATAGTTTATATTAAAATAGTCAGAATCAAGAATACATAACTTTTATTTAATCATAAAACTGGTAAGATTGTTTAATTGTAGAGAATATTTGATGATCTATCTTCATGCCGCTTTAAGCTTCGATTATTGCGCAAATGTAAACAAACAAAATGGAATGATGTCTGCTCAATTGTTCGAAAACAGTTTTTAGAAACTGTAGATTCCGAACTGCTTATGAGGGCACTAAAATGCTGCTTTAACCCAAAAGGGCACACAACTTATTTTTTCCGCTGAACTGTCAACGAAACACACAAAACAATATACTTTCTGTTTTTTACGGGAGTTAGATTCGCCATTTCGAACACATTGACGTCGTGTGATTTTGGACTACTTTTTAAGCCAACTACAGAGGTGAATGGAATGTAACCGAGTGCAAGAGAGTGTCTATCTAGCGGAAATATTTGAAACAATATATGAAACAGCTTTATACACAGACAAATGGTATAGTATAGAAATATCTTTTAACGATTAACACTCATCAAGAGAATCCAGATCCATTACGCGCCGGCCTAATTGTACGCCGAACAAAACAAATCATGGCTCGTCCAAGAAGAATCGGAATTACACGTTCTGTGTAGGTTATTCTCAATGCAATCAGCCTCATACCGGTTAACGCGTTGGTAAACATATTGACCTTTACTATGACACCTGTAATATGCAATAGATCCCAGGGTTGTGTTTTTCTGGATGAAAAACATATCAGCGACAGTCGGGACTGGTCCGCAATCTGGAAAAATGTATTTACTGTAGAATGGCACAACTACAAACGGAAAAGACTATTGTCATAGTCGTTACGTAACATACAATGAACTTTTCATTAAAGACGTTCATATAAACGAGATACAGCGAGTGTATGATAACGTAGAAAAGGCCTTTAAACAATCGAACAAACTATGCAGATGATTGATGTGTCTTAATCCGTATTACAGGCATTGTTTCAACATTTTTCACGGGCATTATGCAACACTAAATTAAAACGTTAATTTGCTTACCGATTTCCATACATCTGAATGGTGTAGTTGGGACACAGCGCTGGTTTTCTCTACACGGCCTTGTGGCACACGTTCCTGCGACTTCCTATACAATTAAATGATACATATTCTTTCTGAGCAGAAAACAGTAAACATTTTCTACAATCGCAACTCAAATCCTTTGAGTGTAAACTACCGGATGATACCCAATACAGGGCGGAACTAACTAAACAAGCTGAAAATCTGTTTTAGACCATACCTCTTTGAACTAGAAATATCACTAAAGGTGATTGATACCCCCACCCACCATCTTGTCAAAAGATCCAATGACTTCAATACAAAAGGCCATAGCTCAATAATCCTTTCATCCGCACTTGTGGAAAGAAATGTTTTAAAGTCCAGTCAAGGAATGACTCACATCAGAATTATGTCACACACATCTACACATCATTATAATGCATATGCAAAAGTTGAGGTTTAATGGTGAAGAAATGTAGAAGTAGTATTTGAGAAGTTATGCTCTGGACAAAATAATAATAATGAAAAGTAACAAAGGGGAATAAATCCCACTAAAATGAACTTAGAATTACAGTCCTTGTTGACTGCACATCCTCTCATCACCCTCTATCCATATACATAGTTTCATAGTTGTACCTACAAAACTTGAGAAGTTATGCTCCAGACAAAAAATTGCTTCTGAAAAGTAACAAAGTGGAATAACTCCCTTAAAATGAATTTAGATTTACAACCTTTTTATTGACTGAACATCCTCTTATCACCCTCTATTCATAACAAAAGTTTAAGAGTTGTGCTACAACCCTTATTGACTGCATATCCTCTTATCACCCTCTATCCATATATAAAGTTTAACAATTGTGCCTACAAACTCGAGAAGTTATGCTCTGGACCACAAATGCTTCTGAAAAGTAACTAAGGGGAATAACCCCCTCAAAGAAGAATTTAGAGGTACAACCTTTGTTGACTGCACATGCTCTTATCACCCTCTATCCATATCTAAAGTTTCACAGTTGTGCCTACAATACTTGAGAAGTTATGCTCCGGACAGTATATTGCTTCTGAAAAGTAACCAAGGGGAATATCTCCCTTAATAATGAATTTAGAGTTACAAACCTTGTTGACTGCACATGCTCTTATCACCCTCTATCCATATATATAGTTTCACAGTTGTGTCTACAATACTTGAGAAGTTATGCTCTGGACAAAAAATCGCTTTTGAAAAAAGTTACTAAGGGGAATAACTCCCTCAAAAATGAATTTAGAGTTACAACCCTTGTTGACTGCACATTGTCTCAACACCCTCACAATGTGTACCAAGTTTGAAGACAATATCATAAACAGGTTTCAAGAAAATGGCATGTTCCAAATATATGCCCCAATTAAGAGACACAATTTGAAGTAAAAAAGGGGCTTAATTCCGTCAAAGATTTGCAACAGTTATGAAACATGGAGAAGATTGTCCCCACATAACACTTATAATATGTATTAAGTTTGAAGGAGGTATCATAAATAGTTTTCAAGAAAAAGCAAACGTCCCGGAAAAAAAAATTAGGAGACAAAATATTATGTTAAAAGGGGACATAATTCTGTCAAATTTTGTGCAAGAGTTATGAAACATGGAGAAGATTGTCCCACATAACACTTATACTACTATGTATTAAGTTTGAAGGTGGTATCATAAATAGTTTTCAAGAAAAAAACAAATGTCCCGGAAAACGCGATTGACGGATGACGGACGGACGGACGGAAGGACAGACAGACGGACGGACGGACAAGGTTATTCCTATATAGCCCCAACCACAGGTGGTGGGGATATGCTAAATCTACTGCTTACAGAACAGGAACACGATTAGAACTGTTAAGTTTTGAAACTATTGTGATGAATGGAGCAACATCTTTATTTATCATAATGGTTTAAACACGTGACTTTTACATAGGCGTAAACGGCGTAAATATAAAGGGATGTGCTAATATTAACCCTTCGCTTGCTATTCACGTCAAATACATACCTGTAAATAGCGTAGACCCAGATGAGAAAGCTCCTGCAGGAGCTGTCTCATCAGGGTCTGCACTATTTACAAGTTGATTGTGCAACCAGTGCACTCCACAGCAGTGATTGCACAGCGACATACTTGTACACAATGAAGATATATGTAATTATACAACAGGGCAAGGGTAAAGAAGGAGAAATGTATTTTAAAATTCAGCAAGCGAAGGGTTAAACAAGGCCGCCTGCATAGAAGGTTTGTTTATATTGGGGTTTACGTCGCTTTAACAGTATTTGAGTCATATTGTGACGTCAAGTATATTACGGGTGGAGGAAGACTCCAGACGTGTTCCTGTGTGAGAAACAAATTGCATTTATCCGTGCACTTGGGTAGAACCACCTTAAGTCATCGCGATATCACGATTGTACTACCTGGGTGTCATTCAGTGCGCGGACCAATAGAAAGACCTAAACTATTAAACAATCTGCCTAGATAAGATTTGCCTAATCAAACGCCGAATTCGTTTCCACTGGTTATCGCTTCTTCGCCAAACATATCGCTTAATTTTGATTTCAGTGCACTAAATACATAAAAACTCGTCTAAGTTTGTGTTGTAGAAGCAGGTTGAACATATTCTCTCATTTTAACGCCTTTTGTCGCCTCTGTAAAAAGTTAAAGTGAAAGTGCAACACTACCCGCGCCCCTAACACCGGCCTAAGCGGTATTCAGTTTTCGTAACTGAAAGCATTGAAACAAAGTCATCTTAGAAACTGTTGTCATAAAAAGAGCATTTGCTCTACACGAGGAAATATTCAATTTATCACAATGTTTACAAATCTACATAATTTTAAGCTTTTCCTTTCTTGTCTCTAATAAGTGCTCCTTTTCAGCAGATTTATTCAAGAGGTCGGGACTAAAAATAGCCAATGACGGAAGGGGTTAAAGAAGAACAAAATATACATTCGTTCTGTATGAAGACGTCATCTGTTTTTAAGAATAAACATTGTTATTCATTTAGTTGTCTCATTGGGGGGGGGGGGGGGTCCTACCGTGCAGTTATGAGAGAGGTTTTGATTTCTTACTTGTACGTGTACGTATAGGTGTGTCAACACGTATACGTTCCTGAATATTCAAAATCATGTTTCGAAATCAGATAACGTGTAGACGTACGGGTAATTTGCCATACGATACGACTTCTTGCGGGGCCATGCCATTTTCTTTAAAATAAATGAGATTAGGAAGAACTAGACATTGCATAAAGTAAGATAATTAGGCCACAAAGACGAATATAGAAAGAAAAAATATATACAGACAGACTGACAGTCATGCAGGGAGACAGATAGATAGACAGACTGATTTTCAATTGATACATTTGGTTTTGTCATTACGAAGTTTGGATTGTAAATACTTGTTATAGGAATTGTAATTTGTACATACCTTCGGCCAACCCTGTATATCAACATAATCATACTTGTCATTTTCTTGAAATTGTGTGGCACTGACCTCATTATGATTCACAGAATGTGACATGCATAATGCCTTGTAATTGCTTGCTTTCCTTTTGTAGTTGAATGATTTACACATCTTTACCAACAGACATTCCAAAGCACATTGCTCTAGTGTTAAGTCAAGGATACACGAAATCGGGTTTTTGTTTATATGTCTGTGTCGTTGAATTGTTTCGGCCACATTTACTTCGCGACAATTCTGTGGCAGTACCAGTGCCATTCCATTCATAGCAACTAATATATGTAATGATATCATGATTGCAACAAAAAGCGAACTGTAAGGAATAATGCCGACTTTAAGGTAGTCACATTGATATTTGGAATTTGAATAATGTGCATTCTATGCAATCTGTACTGTTAATTCCCCAAATCCATTGCGGTAATCGTCCATTTTCTGAAGTAAATTTGCAAACTAACTAAAACAGGCTTCTGATTTGTTTTGAAAGTCTCTCACTCACTCATCCATAAAATGTCAAATCAGTCTCCATGTTTCAACCGGATTGGGTATAAAATCAACAGGTATTCCCAATGAAGCATTCCCATGAATAAACATATTGGTGATGTTTCTTTAATAAGCAAAATAATTTTAATGTGAACCAAACCGGGCGACTTTCGAGTTTATACAATTATAGTATGCCTTATTACAAATTCATACTTGTATTCAAAACAACATATTTTAAAACGATCCTTTCATTTTCCGTTTTCAGAACTTTTTACCCCCGTTCAAATACCTGGAACTACACCATTGCGGTAGG
This sequence comes from Azorinus chamasolen, assembly GCA_963576725.1. Taxonomy (NCBI): domain Eukaryota; kingdom Metazoa; phylum Mollusca; class Bivalvia; order Cardiida; family Solecurtidae; genus Azorinus; species Azorinus chamasolen. Next base: position 75,235,803 of record OY755237.1, on the reverse strand, counting down.
TATATACGGATATCTCTTAAGATGAACATGTCCATTCGTCTAAGTTACCATGCAAAATCACAGACCACGCGATTGAACACGATATATTACAAAGAAATGAAATGTCAATATTGTTTCAACTATTTAGTCCATCATTACAGGGAGGTATCATGATATTGGTGAAACCATCGACCTATCCCTAATGGATAGACGAGAAGACATATGAGAAGGTGTGTTGTGAACTTTGACAGATGTTTTCAAATATTTATTCTGGTCATTAGCAAAAAATATAATGTACGTAGTTTTAACATTCAGACCGTGAGCCAAAAGCATTATTTCAGGCCGAATGGTTCCGATAGCATTTTATTAGTTTGAGTACCTTGTATTTTCCAGTCGTACCCCAAATGACTTCTCCACAATTACTCTGACATCTGAATGGTCATTGAGTACATATTTATGATGTCATGTTTACTTTATTTTTCAAATAAAACATTTGTACATTTTAGTATCCGCTTTTATTTATAATTTCTTACGATTTATTTTAAAATGTCGTTGTCGAAATGTTTCATGTACTTTTCCTGTACTTTTAAATTATGACGTCGCTTACCTGATGACGTCGCTTGTTTACCCGTTTCAGTTTATTTCAAAATTATTTAATCTTGACATCGTTTCTCATGTTGTGTAGTTGTCTGGAGGTGGGGGTATTTTACATTTTTACTTGGGAGAAGTAGGGATAAGTGTGAGGTTAAGTTTAAGCCCCAAGTAGCCATTTATGGCTACTGACCGTTCCAAGGCAGTACTCCTGCTGTAACCCTATGGTCAACTATTTCATATGCATAATGTTTAATGATTTACTTCTTGATGTGCAACCTGTATTGGTCCGTAACTTTCTGCATTTTAGCCGTGGTCATACGTAGTAGTACTTTCATATCCGTAGCTTTCTGTATTTTAGCCGTTAGTTATACGTAGTAGTACTTGTATATCCGTGACAATATTGAACATGTTCAAAATTTGACCACAGATCAAACAACTGTAGTACAGCCGTGTTATTCCGTATTAGACCGTCCTTATTCATAATAACTCTTACTTATACCTAGCAAATCGTTGTTCATCCGCAGTGCACACGACCTGACACTTGTCGTTCCGTATTAATGCCTAGGTCACACATCCACGGATCACCTCGCCAGTTCCACTACATGTAAAATCTCACGGATAACCCCGAACTCAGTAGTCCGATACGGATGCACACAGTGGTGCGACTGCGGGTTTTGACCCTCAGTCATATTTTGCTTGCAATGTTGAATTGGTAAGTAAAGTTTCATAAGATTTGCTTTTAACCCTTTCACTGCCAAACTTTGTCGTCTTCTAACTTTGTCGTCTGCTACAAATTTTCATTTATTTTTTTATTTTCTTCATTTTTGTTTCAAAAACATAGTAACAACCAGTTTGGATCCTGATGAGACGCCGTTACTCGGCGTTTCATCTGGATCCAAACTGTTTGCATATGTAATCACAGATCTGGCATTAGCAGTGTAAGGGTTAAAACAATAGCCAACGTTAGAGTTTTTTGTTAAAGTTTTAAAAAATAAGTCAACGCTCAAATGTCAAGGTCACAAGTCCAAAACATCTAACAATGATGGAAATACCTTGTCACAAGGGATCCACATACAAATTAGATGAGCCCTACTGATTTGGTTTCAAATTTTTTATCAGATTGTAGCCCTTTCGACGATGAATAGTTGTGAGAAGTTTCATACGATTTGAATGAATAGTAAAAAAGTTATAGCCAACTTTGAACATTTCTGGATGACAAAGACAACCCACGATGACGAAGATAAAGTGGACGCCGTAGTTACGACAATACTTTGTCTTCGAAAAACAGACAAGCTAAATGACCAGTACATGTACATCATGTTTTATACCTGTTGCTTTTATCTTTGCTTTTTGTTTGCTTTTATTCCAGAAGTTGCTATTCTTTCTCTTGTTAATCAATCAAAAATGAATGACATTTACAAACAGCTTTGATTTAAATCTGCTGATGTGCCATTTATCATTGGATCAGGATCCATGTGAAATGTCAGCTATGGGGACGTTCTGAAAAGCCTTTTCCCTGCATTCACTACTGAGATTAAAGTCCTTTATGGTGGTTGTCTTAATCATCATCAACTAATTACAGTTGGAGTAAGACCCCGGAGGTTCTGCACATGGAACACACTGCAGTGCTCCGTGCACAGAACACTCGGGTAGAACCGCCGATCTACCACAAGCCAGCGTGAAAACTTCAAATGTCCTAGCAGGGATTCGAACAGCGAATATATATATATACGATTACGTGTATTTGTCCTCAAATAGTTAACTCGGTGTCTCATCAGAATCAAACTTAACTGGTTTCCACTCTGGTGTTAACCTCCCTCCACACGTCCTGGTAGTACGGCTTATAAAACATGAAAAATAAGAATATTATTCAAGAAGAATGCAGTATCGTTTTTGAACAACAAATGTGATAAATAGAGCATAAGCTCCACAGAAGCAAATGCTCCATTTATCACAATAAGTTCCAAAAATGGCATTTACAGATGCGTCAAAATGCGTCAGTACGAGGGAATGGGTTAATGCTGGACTCCATATTCAAAACACAGTTCATCATTCCTAGCATGGCTTACGTTTAAGTGTTGTTTTAGTTTTTGTGACGTTATCTCGAGTTTCTATTTAGGATCATATTGGTTTGAAATTCTCTTTTATGTTTGTATAAAAGATCTTGGTTTTAATGATTTCTTAAATTACTTATGCATTTTGATTAGTTGAATAAGAATACAAATTCATGTAGTATATGAGGCATATTTACTTTCACAATAATCAAATCGGGATCACAGGGTTGAAATTTATTATCACCGGTAATACTTTTTTAACCCAATGACTGCTCACAATGGAAAAAAAACAAACAAATAATGCATCATTTTAGTACGATGTTTACAAATGCAAAGAACTATAGTATATTGCATGAAATAGACAAATAACATTAATAATCAAATCTATACATTCACTCACTGACTAGCAGCTTTTTATCATTTTCAATGTTAAGTTCAAATAATATAACATCACTAGGGTCCAAGGTTAAAAAACAACAGTTTTTGAGGTGATGTGTGTCTGAGATCATTCTGAGTCTGAGATCATTATCAAGTATCTGATTGGTCAGATTCTGAGCAATCTCAGAATCTGATAATCAGACGCTTGAGAATGATCTCATTTTTATAACTCGGGGCCTGGTTGTCACAGTTCGTCTCTTTGTGCATAAGATTAGTTTAATACCACACATACTAACTGGTTCAACAAAGGATTTGTGTACACATTTTAACTAACAATTACTATTCATTACACGAAATAACACCCACTGGACATTAACACTTAATATAACGCAAAAAAATCCATTGAACGAGTTATTATGGAACACCATTGCTGTCTTATGATGGCCATTTTCTGTTCATTGGCTTTGGCGTTCCATAAGGCACGTGTCATCATTCATACACATACAGATAGGGCGTTCCATCAGTCATACACAAACGTTAGTACATATACTAGTCAAATATAATGTTTCATAATCGAAAACATTATTTCATTACATTATATTTTGTCACGTGATTCGTTATTTAGATTATTACGAGGATAAACAGTTATATAACATATTATGACTACTGTCCATTTCAATATACTTTGTCACTGAATTTGAATCGAGATTTTTTTATTTCGAGTCAGACTGAATTTAACTCATATAATTCTCACGAACTCCCATGCTACATATCCCTCAATGCCATGCAGTAACAAGGAAGAAAATGCATTTTCTAAATGCTAATTCGATCAGCTGTTTCTTTGCAAATGGCCGCCGCAAGTGAAGCGTATCATTTTTCAACAGGGATGAATACTAAATGAGCTTATTTCGTGTATGAAATACACGGAACAAATCTAACATTCCACTCGACGTCATTCGTCCACCATTTGCATCTTGAAATGAACATGTTTACAAACGGAATACACTGATTTTAGGCCTGAAATCTTTATTTAAAGATGGGTTCAAATGAAATTTGGATACAGACTTCGTGGAAAACAATGACACGAGTGCTTCAACTTTTATCTCAATCCGGAAAGAAATGAAAAACAATCTCGATTAAAATTTAGTGACAAAGCAAATTGAAAGGGACAGTAAGCGTTAAACGCAATGCAAATGCATTTGTTAAATATTTTACCAGGTTTAAAATAGTTTTCACATCATCTGATTGTAACAATGTGATAAACTTCATCATGATTGGCCTGTCATTAAAAAGCTGTTGATATACGTTTTCCTAAACTTATCAAAGCATGGACATTAATAACAAAGTGGAGCTCCTCCCCTTTATCAGTCTGACAACAATACAAACATTTTATTTCTCGGTAACCTTGAATATCTATCAGTTTGTCTTTGTAATGTATGAGTCAATACTCTGATTGTAGTAATGTAAGTTCTTTAATCGAAAGCTAAGACAACCAGATATGATTCATAACCGAACAATACTTTTACATTGTTATAAAGGTCCAGCATTGCCATGCTTTCTTTACCCGAATACCAAGATTGATAGAACAGTATCCATGTTTATAAAACGTTTTAGTTGAGTCCGAGTTCATTCTCAGGTTTTTGATTGGTCGGATTTGAGCCTTTGGCTCAAATCGGACCAGTCAAAATCTTGAGAACGAACTCTGACTCAACTAAAAAGCTTTATAAGCATGGACCATTATCTAAGAGACGCTGTTTGAAAACGCCGATGAATGCTTTAACATTCAGAATATTCTGCTGATCCTCAATAAAGGCAAAACCATTTTTGTAGAGTATATCTTTCACATTTAACAAGCAGTTTTTATACCCATTATTTAAGTCTTCTAAAACATGTTGTAAATTGTATGCAATATAAAAATTGTCAGTGCAGCCGTCTGATCAGGGTCCACTCTGTTTACTAATGGAATTTTAAAGATCTGTTTCTTTCCTTTCTAAAATGGTTACAATGTTCCACCTTTCATATTTCATTATAACTATTTTTTCCATGAATATTCAGGTATTGAAATTTGGAATAAACATAGAACTGGGAAATGGTTAAGGGACGAAAAACCCGGATACAAACAAAACCCTTTGAAATCCTCTGCTAATTCGGGTCCACATTGTTAACCTCGATGTCTTTAGGGAACCTAAAATATCTAAACACAACGTGAACGTCCGTTATTACTACAAATAATGAAACTCAGTCTTGACAACTTAAGACATGTTGTAAATAGTTTTATATACAGACACGTATTATAGTATGGAACACTCATCATGAAAATCATATTGGATCCTACTGAACTAAACAGACCCATTACGCGCCGGCCTATTAGTTCGCCCTAAAAAACAAATCATGGCTCGTCCAAGAAGAATCGGAATTACAATTTCTGTGTATGTATTCTGTTTTGTATATGCCGTAAAATGGCAAAATTACAAACAGAAAAGACTATTATCATAGTTGTTTAGTAATGTACACTGCACATTTGTTAAAGACGTTCATAGAAACGAGATACAGCGAATGTGTGATAACGAGGAAACAAACTATGCATATGATTAATGTGTCGTAATCACTACAGGCATTGTTTTAACATTTTTCATGGGCATTATGCCACACTAAATTAAAACGTTAATTTGCTTACCGATTTCCATACATCTGAATGGTGTAGATGGAACATAGCGCTGGTTTTCTCTACACGGCTTATTGGCACACGTTCCTGCGACTCCTGTTACTTCACTTAAATATATTTTCGTTTTTCATGCACTTTACGACTGTATTTGCAATGTAGATTAGTCGGAGAGGGGATACATTTATTTACACTGTTTGTCTTTTAGGGTGGGATGGAATAAGTGTGAGGTTGGGCGCCCAAAAACCGGTTTAACCCCCCAGTGACTTTTGTCACTGACCGTTCCAAGGCGGTACTTCCATCTTTCTCCTATTGTATGTTTGTTTTGCCATTGTGTGTCTCTGTTTCTTTTATATACATGTACATTTACTGTTTATTGTGGTGCTGTTGGGGCGGGTGTGTGTTTTGTATGCGGTATTTCCTGCATGACTCTTAACATGTACCTTTCCTACACAATTAAATGATACATATTCTTTCTGAGCAGAAAACAGTAAACAATTTCTACAATCGCAACTCAAATCCTTAGAGTGTAAATTACCGGATGACACCTCAATACAGGGCAGAATTAACCCATCAACCTGAAAAGCTGTTTTAGACCATACCTCTTTAAATAAATCTACCTTAAAGTAGCATTGCTTAGAGAACAGGAAAACAACTAGAACTGTTAAGTTTTGAAACCATTGTGATGAATGGAGCAAAATCTTTATTTATCATAATGGTTAAAATACGTGGCTTTTACATAGGCGTCAACGGCGTAAATATAAAGGGATGTGCTAATATTAAACAAGGTTCTGTCTTGCTGTGAAATAAACATATTTTATTTCTTTAGTGACCGTTTAACATACAGTTGGACTTCGATTTATCGACTTCGGATAACTCGAACTTCGCGATAACTCGAACTGGAAGTTCGGTCCTTCCAAATTTACAATACAGAATTGTTCTAAAATGTATCACTACACATATCTAGAAACACATGTGACAGCTTAATGCGGTCTAAAGCAATGCTGAAAGCTCTTACAGTATCTTTAAACATTACTTTGGACCTGCATTAAGCTGTGAACTTGAGATATTGGTCATATTATAAATCGGACGTCTCGAACCTCTGTTGTCTCGAACTAATTTTGACGGTCCCTTGAAGTTCGAGATGATTTAATACGTTCAATAAAATTGTTTAAATTAATAACAATGCCGGTCTTAAGGTGCAACAGTAGGTTCGAAACAAAAAAATCAATTTTTCATATTTTTGCATTATTGAATAGACACTAGTCTCTTTTATCCATTACATTAACAAAATACCATAAAATATACCACAAAAGCCGTATAAACCCCTTTTACTTTATTATCATCGATCTTTTCTCTGACTTAGACAGTCAGCCATTTACGAGGAAGGCTTATCAGGGGCACCTAGGGGGAACTGATAACTAGGGCACATACGTGATAATGCAATAGGCGGCTATTTATCCGCATTTCCCTCTCGGTACCCGCAAACTATGTAGGCCACATGACTAGATTAAGCTTTCTGATGGGTGATTTATGGGAAACCGGCAATTAAATTAGCTTTTTTAATTGATCGAATGGAAGAAAGGGGAAGGAGCTTAGTGGAAAATATCACACATATTATAAGCTCTCCAATGGATATAAATTTGATTGAAAGCTATAGATAATTATAAGATTACGCAACACAATGGGGTCTTTCTATTCCTTTTGACAGATGCAAATTTAAAGGAGTCGGCTGTTTCAAACAATCATTACTTCTGTAATTTGTGTCCGAATTATACGCGGTTTGCGGCATTGTCTTAGCCAGGGATCCGTGTCACAGTTTTTTATATCTTGATTCGATCGTCTAAAATCAAACGAAACGTAGCGGGAGGCAGAATTTTAGGGGTCTTAAAACTAAAATGTTGCATAACCCCGAAACGGAGAGATTTATCAAAAATCTGTTACACCGTTCCCTGGACATGCTAATGATTCACATATTGGCCAATTACAATAAGTTTAGTCCAAAAGATAACCTTGTAATCGTTGTTTGAAAAAAACTGGCACATTTAAATAGATTTCAAATGTCGGTTTTGATACGATGTTTCTTATAAATAATCAAATAAATTAACAATGAAGAAAATATTACAAAATAGGGAACTAATAAAATAAATTAATATAACTAGGCTCCAACTAACCCCAAACATTTCTTTTGAAAAAATGGCTCTAGGTAGTTTTAAACCTGATTTTTCGATATCTGGGGCTAAACTATCTCGCCACCTTAAAGACCACAGAGAATGAATTTCACTACTTTTTTGTGTTATAAGTGAAGTGGTTACAATGGAAACCACGGATTTCTGCAAAATATAGAACATCAACCTAAACATTTTAGTGTATAATTTTAAAAAAGTATATATATATTTTCACTCATAATGCAACGTCCAGAGAATCACACGTGGACACATGAACAATGTATCTGTTCCGTGCCCGAAAGACATCTGTGGTCTTCCACCGCGTGTGATTCTCTGGACGTTGCATTATGAGTGAAATACCGTTAAGCGCCGTAAAACCTGGATAACGAAAAAAACCTTTGAATTCCTCTGCTAATTCAGGTACACATTTTTACCTCGATGTCTTTGGGGAAACTAAAGTAGCTGACAACATGAACGTCCGTATTACTACAAATTAAAACCCCAGTTTTTGACGACATTATATTAACAGCTTTATATAAAGACACATGGTAAAGTTATGAACGGAACTGTTTTTAACGATGAACACTCATTACGAAAATCCTATTGGATCCTACTGAACTAAGCAGATCCATTCACACCGACCTAATTATTCTTCCAACAAAACAAGTCATGGCTTGTCCAAGAAGAATCGGAATTACACGTTTTGTGTATGTAGTTTTCAAGGCAATCACTATCATACCGGGAAACGTATTGCTTAACGCCGTGGCCTTTAGTACGACACCGGTAATATGCAACAGATCCAATGGTTGTATTGGTCTGGGTGACAACAGTACCAGGGACAGTCGGGGCAGATCCGCAATCTGGACACAAATACAAACAGAAAATACTATTATCATAGCAATTTAGAAACGTACTATGTACATTGCATTAAAGGTGTTAATAGAAATATAACATTTTTCATGGGCATTTATGCAACACAAAATTAAAATGTTAATTTGCTTACCGATTTCTATACATCTGAATGGTGTAGTTGGAACACAGCGCTGGTTTTCTCTACATGGTCTAGAGGCACACGTTCCTGCGACTTCCTATAGAAATAAATGATACATATACATTCTGAGCAGAAAACAGTGACACCTCAATACAGAACACATCAACCCAAAAGGCGGTTTAAACCCAATCTCAGTGAATACATCTGCTGAAAAGGAGCATTTACAAGATAAAAGGAAAAGGAAATTAGAGGATTTTAGTTTGTGATAAATCGAGCAACAAGTTTGTTTACCATAATGATTTCAAAACGTGACTTTTACATAGGCGCCATAGGCGTAGATATAGAGGAATGTTCTAATATAAAGAAAGTTTGCAAACTTTTCGTTGAGAATGTTGCTACCATTTGCCGTGAAAAAACATGTTTAATTCATTTAGTGACAGTTTAACATATACAGTTGATCTTAGATAACTCGAACTTTGGGATGACTCGAACTAAAAATTCGGTCCTTTTAAACTTTACAATACAGAATTGTTCTAAAATGCATCACTACAAATAACTAGAAACACATGCTACAGCTTATACAGGTCGAAAATAATGCTGAAAGCTCCAACAGTATTTTTCAGGTTTTTTTCAGGAATGTTATTTACATTTTGACTTTGGTGAAAGTGGGATAAGGACGAGGTTGGGTACCCGTAAACCAGGTTTAAGTCCCCCAGTAGCCCCCTTTTTTTTGGCTGCTGGCCGTACCAAGGCGGCACTCCTGCTTTCAGCCTACGGTCAATTTTGTTTAATATGCTTAATGTTTAATGTGTTTCGTCTTGATATGCGTCCTGTTATGTTTTGTCTTGTGGCTTTACCGTTTCTTGTTAGATGGTGTTTGGTGCGGTGTCAATTCGTGTGTGGCTCTCCCTGTTTGACTATTTTTCCATATTTACTTTAGACCTACATTAATCTGTGAACTTGATATATTGGTCAAGTTTTAAACCAGAAAACTCGAACTAATTTGTATGGTCCCTTGAAGTTCAAGATATCGAGGTTCAACTATATACCGTAAAACCTCGATTATTCGAATTTTCGTTATAGAAGAATTTAGACCCTTTTAGGTAGGTGGCTGCTTAATGCATGGTGAAAGTCATGCAGAAAGCTCCTAGAGGAGCTTTCTGCATGACTTTCACCATGCATTAAGTTGCCACCTGTCTTAAAGATCGATAATAATACGTATTTTGGTGTTCGAATAATCGAAGTTTTACTGTATGTAAATAATAATTATTGTAACTACGAAGCAAATCAGAGGACGTGGCAAAAGCGGAGTTAATCTGCCAATAATTTGATCAGGTCGGTAAAACACCTCTAAACTAGTTGTTATACACCCGTTGACGATAGTCAGGGAGCATTATGTTTTGCACATGTCCGTCTTATATGTCACTAACCACTATAACTATTGGCATTGACTTGCATATATACATTTAACACCGTCCATACTTTCATTGCGCACCCAGTCCATGCTGCCCGTAAGCCCTAGGTCAAGGTCAAATTACTTAGGAATTTTACGTACAGCAAGGCAAGCACCACCCTGGGAATATCGCTGTCTTACAGACATTTATTGTTATTAATAACAATGCCGGTCTTAAATATCACACAGAAGGCTTACAAAGAGGTTCATCCTGCAATAAGCAGCCACCTGCATAAAAAGTTTGTTCCTTGAATAAATGTACTTCACAACAGCAGATGTTAAGTGCTTGTGTCAAATGACACTTTATAAATATAAATATATAGAAATTATGAAAGAAAATATATATATACTTTTTTTAAAATTATACACTAAAATGTTTAGGTTGATGTTCTACATTTTGCAGAAATACGTGGTTTCCATTGTACCCACTTCACTTATAATACAAAGAGTAGTGAAATTCATAAACAAATGAAACATTTTCAAACATACACAATAAAATAATCCTGATTAGTTCACTACATATTACTTGACAGTTTATGAAGTCTATTTGTGTTTAAAAATACCTTTAAATAACTACCATCTTGCCAATAAGCCCGTTAAAAAGTGGAATAAGATCTGTTGTTCTTGCATAACTAGCGGGGGGAAAGTATCGAATAGATATTCCTGACTGTGAACATGAACTATAATGTGCATGCAAGAGTTATCAATGCATGCAATGTACACACAGACTGGGGATGGTTACATATTCGAATCCAATTTCGGGGATAAAATTTGAATACATTTTCTAATATTCTGTTTGCTGAAGAAACCCTCATTTTTTCATTCGCTTTCTCAGTCAATAACTTGTATATACTATCACGACCTCCGCGATCAACTGCAAGTGTCAGTTATTCTTCTGATCCTTTCTCCTTTATATCTTTTTCCAAAATGCCCGTTTAATCGATATTGTTGACTTACACGGGGCGTGAGCAGTGTTGCAATTTCAATTACTGTTCATGTACAGACTCAATAAAACCGAGTCTGCAATTTTCTCTTTTTGTGTTGCAAGTTTTGCTCTCGAGGGATCACCTCCCTTCAGAATTTATAATTTGTTTCGTGACTTTGCGTAACATTTCCCGATTACTATACAACTATATTCTTTGTGAAGATTTACTATCGGTGATTATCTACCTTGGATGCGCATAAAGATGCGCAGAAAGTACTACCGAAAACGTCCTTAACAATCGACTTAATAGAATTTCCCTAAGCATACGTCGAATTCCTTTCCACTGGTATCGCTTCTTCGCCAAACACATCCCTTACTTTTGACTTCAGTGCACTAAATGCACTCGTCTAATTTTGTTTCGAAGAGACATGTGGTAGTTTAACATATTCTCTCATTTGACGCCTTTTGATGCTTCTGTAAAAATGCTGAAAGTAGCAATGTTAAAAGAGAAAACTGCAGACTCGGTTTTCATTAGTAAATATAATTGCAATCTACGGACGTTACTGCAACAAGGCATTTCTCAACCAGACTTTTATGGGGATGTTATCTACAAACTTAGGAAAATTCGGGGTCATGTCCATTTTCATGATTTGTTTATTAAACGCATTAAATATTTAAGAAGACAGGTTATGATCCCATTATATTGCAACGCACTGCATCTTTGGTCATCGACCCTTTTACAGTCGGTAGCTACGCTTCCCTCTTTGCTTCTGTGATGACAGGCCGAGGGTAGTACTCTATGATGGTATACTCTTAAACTCAGACACGGGAGGAGCTTACCAGACTCATGTATTACTTTTTCCCTGTCGTGCCCTTAACGGCTTCCCTGCAGGCGCTCTGACTTCAGCAAAGTCATTGAGCACATATTTGACGGATTCTCAGTTATTATGCTATGTTTTACATTTTGTCATGTGTTCACCGTCTTCTATGTTGTGGGTAAGTCCGGCGGGGATACATTTATTTACACTATTTGTAAAGCTAGGGTGACTTTGAGAGAAGTGTGAGGTTAGGACGTCCGTAAACCGGTTTAAACCCCCAGTGGTGTTTTTGCTACTGACCGTGCCAAGGCGGTACTCTCTTTGTCACCCTTCCTTTTGTTTGCCTTGCGTCTTTGTGCTTGTAGTTTTGTTCATGTGTTGAGTGTTTGTCTCTAGTTCTTGTGTGTTTGTTGGTGTTTTCTGTATTCATCTCGTGTGTGAGTGTGCGTTTGGGTGTATGGTTGTGTGTGGATGTGTGTGTGTCATGCTATCTAACGGTGTTTTGGTGGTGGTTGCGTCTTGTATGTGGCTTTGCCTGCTTGACTTTACTACTTTTCCATTTATTGAGTTTGTTCATGGGCATTAATTAAAAGTGCAACACTACTCAGGACCCCAATCTCCTTGCAGAGTTGTCGTTCGTTACTCTCGCATACACCTCTGCGGTGGGCTCCTGCCAAGAATATTGGCAACACCAATACTTTTTATGTGTTATCTGAGTCAATAGTTCATATTAAAATAGCCTGAATCAAAAATAAATAGCTTTTGTTTTATCATTAAAGTACAAAAATGAATCATACAGGAAACACCACATACAGAACAAACAGCTGTCCGAACAGCAACACAAGGAAACAGCAAATGTACATAACTATAAAACATCAAGAGACGCACAAAGACAAAGCAAACATACAATAGGGGGAAGATGGAAGTACCGCCTTGGAACGGTCAGTGACAAAAGACACTGGGGGTTTAACCGGTTTTTGGGCGCCCAACCTTCCATCCCCGCCCTAAAAGACAAACAGTGTAAATAAACGTATCCCCTTTCTGACTTATCTACAACAACCACTGAACCGTGATGGCAAATACAGTGATAAAGTGCATGTATAACGAAAACATTTAAGTGAACAAACTGTATCCACCTATCGCTAGTGTACTCAATGATTGAGCTGCAAACAGAGTAACTGTGGAAAAGTAATAAAGGGCACGACAAAAACGAAATAGTACAGATATCCGACGTTCTCCTTCCGTTTCTGGATTTAAGATGTCGCCTTCATAGAGTACTAAACCTTTCTTGTCGGCGTACATGCAAAGAGGCCAGCGTGATTGCCAACTGTAAAAGAGTTGACAACCAAACATGCCGCAAGTTGTAGTACTATAGGATCATATTCCGTTTTATGAACATATTTGATTAACAAAGTGAGAAAATGGGTATGTCCAATAATTTTACGAAGTTTGTGAATCACATCACCATAACATTCAGGATGTGAAATACCGTGTCGCAGAAGCGCCTTGAGATTACATTTGTACTTGCCAATAAGTGAGAGATTTCGATAGTAAAATTTAGAGAAAGTTTTTCTTAGTTTATGGTATCTATATCCTTGCTTAAGCAGTTTTTCAGTTAAAATGAGATTTCGACCGTTAAAATCGTCAATAGATGAACAAGCTCTAGCAAAACGAATAAGTTGAGATATATAAACCCCGTAAGACGGGGCACGGGGAACATCTCCGTCAAGATTGGGGAAATTTACAATATTAGAATCAAAATCATCTCTTTTGCCATATATTTTAGAAGAAATCATTCCATTATCAATTTTAAGGTCTAGATCAAGAAACGCTGCATAATTGTCGGACGGGTTAGCTTTATTCAATTTGAGTTCTGTAGGATAAATTGTAGGAATCAGAGCATCAAAGAAAGGGTTATCTAAGTTAAAAAATATCATCGAAATATCGAGAAGTTTCATTGAAGGCTTTTATAACATCCTCTTGTGATTGTGGATTCAAACGTAACATGAAATCTCTCTCATAGCAGTACAAAAACAAATCTGCGACAAGTGGTGCACAATTCGTACCCATAGGAATACCAATTACCTGACGGTATATAACATTCCCATAACGTACAAATATGTTATCAAAAAAAGGTTAGTGATTCGCAAACTTCTGATAATACAGTTTAATTTCAGAGAATATTTCATGACCTATTTTCATGCCGCTTTACGCTTCGAGTATTGCACAAATGTAAACAAACCAAATGGAATGATGTCTGCTTAATATTTCGAAAACAGTTTCTACAAATTATAGATTCCGAATTTCTTACAAGGCACTGGAATTCTGCTATAACCCCAAAGGTCACATAACTTATTGAAAATCCCAGCCTTTTGTTTTTTCTTCCTTTGAACTGTCAAAGAAACACACAAAGCAATTTACTTTTTGTTTTGTACGGGAGTTAGTTTCATTTCGGACTATTTTCTGAGCCAACTACAGAGGTATATGTAATGTAACCGGGTGTAAGAGAGGACCCTAGCACCGGCTTAAGCGGTATTCAATTTTTGTAACTAAAAGCATTGAAACAAAGTCATTTTTGAAACCATTGTCATACATAAAGCATTTGCTCCATATGAGCAAATTTGCTATTTTTTACAATGGTTACATAACTACATAATTCGAAACTTGGCCTTTTCTCTAGTAAATGCTCCTTTTCAGCAGATTTATTCAAGAGGTTTGGTCTAAAAATAGACCATGAGGGAATAAGTTAATGCAGAACAGAAGTTACTTTCTCACAGTCACACATTATTATTTATTAAATATTCGCTTTAGAGTGTTCTACCGTACATTTTTATCATTACTCATGAATAACCATTCAAGTGCTATATTAATTACTGAGGGAAATTTGCAATTAATCTGTTTTAGCTGATTTTCAATTGATACATATGTTTTTGTCACTACGCAGCTAGGACTATAAATACTTGTTACAGGAATTGTAATTCGCACATACCTTCGGCCAATCCCGTATGTCAACATAATCAAACTTGTCATGATCTGTAAATTGTCCAGCACTGACCTCATTATGATTCACAGAATGTGATTCGCATAAGGCACTGTATCTACCTTCTTTCTTTTTGTAGTTGAATGATCTACACATCTTTACTAACAGACATTCCAATGCACATTGCTCGAGTGTAATGTCAAGGATACACGAAATCGGGTGTTTGTTTATATGTCTGTGTCGTTGCAATTTTTCCAAAACATTTACTTCGCAATTCTGTGTCAGTACCAGTGCCATGTCATTCATAGCAATTAACATGTGCAATGATATCATTATGGCAACAAAGTAAATTCTAAAGAATTATGCCTACTTTAAGGAAAATTTTAATTTGAATAATGTGCAACCTGTACTGTTAATTCCCCTAATTCACTGCGGTAATCGTCAATTTCCTGATGTAAATTTGAAAACTAACTAAAACAGGCTTCTGATTTCTTTTGAAAGTCTCTCAATCGCTCGTCCATGAAATGTCAAATCTGTCTCTATTTTCTAACCAGATTGGGTATAAAATGAACAGCTATTCCCAACGAAGCATTCCCTCCCATGAATAAACATAATTATCGTTGACGTTTCTAAATTAAGCTTTCAAAATACTTTCAATGTGAACTAAACCTGACGATTTTACAGTTATATTATGTCTTTTTAGAAAATCATACTTTAAATTAAAATAACATATTTAAAAACTGATTCTTTAATTTTCCGTTTTCAGAATGCTGCCGAAACTTGTTAAGGCATATTATTAGATAAACTCCGTTCAAATACTTGGAACTACACTATTGCGGTAGGTATATACGGACATCTCTTGAGAAGAACATGTTCATTCGTCTAAGTCACCATGCAAAATAACAGACAACACAATTGAACACGATACATTACAAAGGAAGGAAACATCAATATTGTTTCAACTATTCTGTCATTCATTATAGGCAGATCTCATTATATTGATGAGTCCATCGGCCTATACGTAATAGATAGAAGAGAAGAAATATGAGAAGATGTGTTGTGAACTTCGAAATACCTTTTCAGAAAATTATCATCGTAATGTTCTGCTCATTAACAAATACAAATGTAAATTTACGTAGTTTTGAAATTCAGCCATTTCATTTCACACCCGGGGTTTTACGGTGGTATTATTTACTAACTTCGCAAAATTGCTGGACACAATAATACTTGATACTGTGTTCGTCAATCGTATTAAACGATCCATTAAAACGGGCATCTGTACTGCATCACACTGCATGACTGGTAGTCGATCATTTTAGATTTAGGCGATGACCTAATACTCTATGATGACGTCCTCTTAAACAAGCTTTAAGAGTAAGAGGATGTGTGTTTGTATTTTGCCTTTTCTGTCTTACCCCAAATCTCCTCCCCCAATTGCTCTGGCCTTTGACTGGTCATCGAGTATATGCTTTAGAATCACCTTGGACCTATTTCTTTCTATCTTTTTAAAAATATCAGTGTAGAAATGGCCGTTGTGTACAACGTCACTTAAGTTTATAACATCACTGGATCAAGTTTCACAATGTTGTAGTTTATTTGACATCGTTACTCAAGTTGTGGTGTTGTCTGGATGGGGATTTTTATTTTACATTTTGACCTGGGTGAAGATGGGATAAGCGTGAGATTGGAGTTACACAAATATGTTTAAAGGCGTACCTATATGGTGAAGCATTAAAGCGACACTAAACATTGCGCTTTCTTGTCCGCATAAGATATAAGGAATAGTTACATTGTACAATGATATGTATCAGATAGAATTATGAACATACCACAGCATTGTTTAAAAAATAGATTAACGAGTAAATATATTCTGAAAGTGTGTGATCCTTCGAAAGCAAAAGTAGCAATACCAAAAGAGAAAATTGCAGTCATGGTTTGTCTTGAGTATGTTCATGAGTAGTAATCAAAAATGCATATACCATTTCATCACGGCCGACACTGTTATACTACCCCATCAAAGCCTTAATTTAGTGAGTAGTGCAACACTACGCACGCCCCTAGCACCGACTTTGAATAATTGACACATTGTGAAAAATACCCTGTCGCTAGCATTTGCTTTGTAACTGTCCTGTTTCAAATGAAGTTAAACCTGAAAAATTCTGTTAAAGTTTGTGAGCACCATACCTCAGTATGTAGCATCTAGTTGTGTACATTTCCCCTGCAGTGTATAAGGGGGAAAATATACCATATCAGGTAGAGGGTGCGATTTTAGGCTGTCAATAACTATCTGTTCATACAAATTTGCAAAAAGAAGGTAATTTAGAGCATCATGAAACAGTCCAGCTTATGTGTTTATTAAAAGAAATTGACATTTATTTGTTATGTTAAACTTGAAAACTGACTCAGTCAGAGAAGGCCCTGCAGATGATCTTTTGTTGAATATCAAGGACAGATAACTCTGGACATGGTGGTCTCATTCAACCAAAGAACTATAGACAAGTGTTTCTTCTCATAATACTAAGCATATATGCCCTTAACATGAACCACATAGGCGAAGTACTGTTTTGAGTTACCATGTTACATCAGAAGTGTTGACAAAAGTTTATGGCATTTTGGATGAACAAAAGACAGATAACTCTAGAAACAGTGATCTGATTCAACCCAAAAACTATAGGTGTCTTCCTCTGATGATACAAAGAAAATGCCCTTAAAATGAAACCAATATGCGAATCACTGTTTGAGTTATAGCGTCACATAAAAATGTTGACAAAAGTTGATGGCATTTTTATGAACCAAGGGCAGATAACTCTAGAAATGGTGATCTAATTCAACCCTAAATGTATAGTTGTCTTCCACTGATAATACTAAACGTATGGCCTGAATATGAAACCAATATGTGATGTACCGTTCGAGTTATTGCACCATATCAAAAGTGTTGACAAAAGTTGATTGTACTTTTGACGAATCAAGGGCAGATAACTCTAGACATAGTGATCTGATTCAACCCCCAAAAAAGTGATCTGATTCAACCCAAAAACTATAGGTGTCTTTCTCTGATGGTACTAAGCGCATGGCCTTAATATGAAACCAATATGTGAAGTACTGTTTGAGTTATCGCATCACATTATAAGTGTTGGAGGACAGACGGACGGACAGAAAATGTGATTACTATAGGGCTACTGCATTTTCAGTGCAGGGCCCCAATTACTAGAAGTGTGACAAAACTTGTTGACTCCCCAGTTCCCTGTGTTCCAAGTTGGAAACATAAGTTTCATTCTGTTTTTGACTTGTTTTGACAGTGTTATGAAAAATGTAAAACGTTTTTGATATGTTAATAAAAACATATTTTTCTAACCTACGGTACGAAAATATGCATAAAACAAAAATCAAAATCTAGCAACTGACAGTTAAGCATATAATGATCATTGTGTTTTGCTTCAATTGTATATGGCATATTAATGGACAGAAATACTCACTGTGTTGATGATGTCAGTTTCATAGATTTTATTTGTAACGTAAGTTAAGCATACAAATCAAATGCTTCCCGTTTCAAACACATTGTTATTGCTTATATGTTTAAAGCCTACCATAACAAAATGACCATTACAATTTACACATTTTCCAAGTCTCCAATGTTATCAGAAGATATGGTGACTTTTGATTAAGCACATGCACATACAGGTTGTGTAAGTCATTCTGGTAATCTTATATATTGTACAATCTCACCTACCATAACGGACTTCTGAGTCCGTAACTTCTGACCATAATAAAAAATACCAGCAGTTTTACACACTGAAGGTATGAAGGCTGTCATAGCGGAAAATGAAAACGTAACACAAATATTAGAAAAAACATTTTTTTCACTTTTACAAATTTTGTTGTATCAATTATTCAAGAATGGCTGTTAAGCGGTATTCGATTTCCATAACTAATAACATCGACACTAATGGTCACGAAGGACCAGAAAACATAACAACTGAACACTGAGAATGAAGCAAGGGGCGACTTTATCATGTTAATTTGATAGGCACGTTAGATATGTAACATGCTTAATCTAGTTTACTTATTTCTAAATAAGTCGTTGAATACCGAATAATCAAAATGGAATGGCCTATCAGTGGTTAACTATTGAGTTCACTAAGTATAAAAGGGTATACCCTAGCAAACAGAGAAGACTACGATCAGAATACTCTTTCTGGTGCCTGGGCCAACATTGTTATACTATCCCATTTGAATATTATATTAGTGATGGCATATCTTGTCTTTTGTTTTGTGTTAATCTGATATTTGGTTTAACTGCACTGCACCACCTATTGGTCTTATGCTATCGGCGTTGAGAAAGTAAGGAGCAGTAACTTGAACAGTGTGTGTCTATGTATAATTATGTGCGCGTGCATTTCATTTATACTTCGGGTGTTGCTATGAAAAAAATGTCTTATTGGCTAAGGTATAGCATAACCTGCATAAAATTCCTTCCTTTTTGTAAATGCCAGTTCACTCATTATCCGGATTCAAAGGGTTAAATCATGGAGAAACAAACATTAAGACAGCACTAAAATTTAGAGAACATGACATTCCAATTCATAGATACATCTGCCTTATTTTGTCACTTATCTCTCCTTTCCATATTTCAGAAAAGATGTCCACATTCAATGCCATACGTTAGAAAGATTCTGTAACGAAAGTATAGGAACAATCAAATTCTTCACCATACTCTTATTGTTGTTAAGTCTTTTGCTGTTACTAAATTGTTTAGCCTGCAAAATCTGCTTAACTTTTATCCTTTTCCTTGAATACATTACACAAAAAAGGCATTTTGGATCCTAATGCCGAATAACTCGACGTCTCACCCGGATCCAATTTGTTTCAGAAGCGACATTGGCAGCGAAAGAATTAATAGAGGTACTTATCAAATATTCTTTGTGTAGTATATGTGACAGATCTCGGACGTGCATTTAGTTTGATAAATGAAAGAGTGGAAATTAATGCTGAGCAGAGAAACGAAAATGCATTCGTCATACAACCTTAGGCATTACTACTTTAACCCTTTCACTGCCAATGCCGGATCTGTGATTACCTATGCAAACAGTTTGGATCCAGATGAGACGCCGAGTAACTCGGCGTCTCATCAGGATCCAAACTGTTTGTTACTGTAACTATGTTTTTGAAACAAAAATGAAGAAAATCAAATTAATGAAATTTTGTAGCAGACGACAAAGTTAGCAGACGACAGAGTTTGGCAGCGAAAGGGTTAAAATGACTGTCAAATCGCCAGTACATGACATGTGGCAGGAACGTATCAGTCTTCAGTAAACACTCACTTAACTTAAATTCATTAACATAGGAGTTTGCAAAAGCAGGCGGGCGCTTAATAGTTGGCAAAAGAATTGCGGAAAGCGCCTATCAGTTTTCTGCATACTTTTTGTCCACCATTAAGCTACTAACTGTCGAAAGAATTAAACAAAGTAAATAGTTCTGACATATCTGCAATCTTTTTATACGCCCGAAGGTAACTTCGGTCGCATTATGGTATGGCACTTTTCCGTCTTAGTACTTAGTACTTAGTAGGAAGGTTGGTCATGACTAGTAGATGACCCCTATTGATTTTGAGATCAGTCCGTTAAAGGTCAAGGTCACCGTGACCTTCAACTAAAAATAGTGTCCGCTGAATAACTTGATAAGTATTAGGTGTGCTGTCTTCATACTTAGTAGGAAGGTTGGTTATGGCTAGTAGATGACCCCTATTGATTTTGAGGTCAGCCGGTCAAAGGTCAAGATCACCGTGACCTTCAATTCAAAAATATTGTCCGCTCAAAAACTTAATAAGTATTGGGTGTGCTGTCTTCATACTTAGTAGGAAGATTGGTCATGGCTAGTAGATGACCCCTATTGATTTTGAGGTCAGCCGATCAAATGTCAAAATCACCGCGACCTTGAACTCAAAAATATTGTCCGCTCAATAACCTGATAAGTTTTGGGTGTGCTTTCTTCATGCTTCGTAGGAAGATTGGTCATGGCTAGTGATTTGAGGTCAGCCGATCAAATGTCAAAATCACCGCGACCTTCAACTCAAAAATATTGTCCGCTCAATAACCTGATAAGTTTTGGGTGTGCTTTCTTCATACTTAGTAGGAAGTTTGGTCATGGCTAGTGATTTTGAGGTCAGCCGATCAAATGTCAAAATCACCGCGACCTTCAGCTCTAGATTACCCCTATTGATGATTTTGAGGTCGGTGGGGTCAAAGGGCAAGGTCACAGTGACTTTCAACTCAAATTAATTTAGTGCATGCTACGACAGCACATACTGAAAGTTTTCTCCCCTCGTTGGATAAATGTGTCCTACTGATCCCTAACATGTTCTCCCCTCGTTGGATAAAAAATAGAAGAAATCCGCAGTCTTGAATACTTTATATAACACTGCCAATGTAATGTAAACCGAATCTGGGATCACAGTTTTTAAAGCAAAAGGAAAATTGTCACAAATGGGGTTCGTCGAAACTTTTTCAATAATATGTGTCTTGGATAAATTTTAGACTTATATGAATGTTCTGAGACTGCTGGGTTTTTTTATTTGTGTTGGTGAGTTGTGTCACTTGTGGATGTGTATACAGGGTATTTCAGGTAAAATTGAGAAACTAATACAGCTTGGGAAATAAATGGAGTTAGAAGGAAAAGATTTGTTAGAATTTCTACGAGAAGAAAGTGATAAAAATGAAGATAGGGAGAGAGAACAGATAGATCGTCAGGAAGAGTAAAAAAGCTCGAAAGAGAAGAGAAAATATCAAAAGAGATAGAGAACGAGAAGATAGATTGTTAGGAAGAGAAATAAAGAGAATGAAATTTTTAGTTTGAAAAAGAACTTGAAGTACGGATAGAAAAATTAAAGAGTGGCAAGAAGAGTGGGGATGTCAAGCCTGACGTGGTAGCAAACCTTCCGAACCTACCTCCTTTTACTCCTTTTAATGAAAGTAAAGATAGCATGGATGCCTATTTAAAAAGGTTTGAAAGAGTTGCCGAATTAGCTAAATGGGGAAAAGGCAGTCGGGCCATACATTTGAGTGCTTTCCTTAAGGGAAAGCATTAGATGTGTATTCGCGACTGTCTATTGAACAGTTTATGATTCCCTCAAAATCGCTATTTTAAAACGTTTTCAGCTTACAGAAGAAGGGTTTAGGTCGAAATTCAGAATTAGTAAGCACGAAATAGGTGAAACGTCTGGACAGTTCGTTGTCAGTATTGACGACTATCTGACTAGATGGATGTTCCTGGCTAAATCCCCTCAAACATTTGATTGTTTGAAAGATTTAATGCTCAGGGAACAATTTATGAACAGTGTCTCCAAGCCCTTACAAGTTCTTTTCTTAAAGAATGAAAGGTTAAATCAGTTTTAGAAATGGCAGAACTTGCTGAGCAATATCAGGAAGCGCATGGTAACCAGATTACCAGTAATGTTGTATGCAAAAATCAAGGTGGCAAAGCTTCATATGATTCGAAGCAATCTTTCCAATCACACCCAAATAACAACTAAGCTCGACAGTGCTATGTTTGTAGAGATTGGGCTCACATAGCAAAGGAGTGTCCCAAACGGTTTGGAAATCAGAAAACTAAAGTAGGTGCGGCAGGTGTAGAAGCTAGATAGAGAAGTAGAGGTAGTAGTAGTAGTAGTAGTAGTTTTAGATGTGGTTTTAGAGGAAAAGGTAGGAGTCAGACATCTGAGAGAAATGCTCAAGAAGATGAGACTAGCGCCGATGATACACCCATTGGCTGTATAAAACAGTACTGATAAAAGTTTGATTGGGGTTCGTCAAACAGCTATGATCACTCGGTCTCGGATAGTTTTGAGTCAGATGGCAAAGATGAGTTGCAAGTAGTATCACTTGGTGGTTCCAATAAAGTTAGTTGATTAGCCAATATGCCAGTTGCTGATGGATATGTAGGTGGAGTTAGAGTCAGTGTCTTGCGAGATAGCGGATGCTCCAGTGCAGTAGTACGGCGTGATCACAGCAATGTATTTTGTTAGATGGGACTGTTAGAATTTTTTCAAGTAGCCACAGTGTTTATTGACACAAGGGAAATCAGTGCACGTTGTGCAGAGTATCCAGTATACGATTTCATAGTAGGGAATCTTGAGCCATCTGATCAGGGTCTGCTCTGTTTGCTTGTAAAATTATAATACATCTGACCCTACCATTTACAGAAAGTACCATTACATGAAAATGTACAGCTAATAAATATTCATAATGTTATTATATCTTAATAATATTCACTGGTAAACGGCTATAGGGATGTATCTCTCTACAATATTGCTGTCAGTGCGATTTGGAAATTAAACACGTGAGGAAAATTAACTTTAACACTCTGACCTAGGTTTATGCTAACTAGTCATGTCTTCCTATGAAAAGTTGGATATAATAATAATTAACCGTCAAAATCACTTATGGGACATCTTATTTGTCCTTAGTGTCTCCAGCACCGTCACTTTTCTTTTCACTGGTAAGCTTTGTGATATCGTCAGCATCAAAAATCCGTATGGATCACCGTCTTCACCCTTTTTGGCCGAAATATTTCCGTTCCAAGAACAGAGAGTGTGTATTGTACCAGCCTTCTTTAACGGCTGCAGACTCTTGACAAGGGAATAGTTAAATTTTGTGAGGTCCTCGGTCAAGAAAACCTTGAAAGGGGCATCGCGCACCATGTGCCTAGTCTGGTAACTCGCAAACTTTACAATTATCTGTCTGTTTTCTTTACCTACTGAATGGCAACGTTCAATGTCAAATACCGACACGGACGATCCTTCCGAAAGCACATGGGTATTGAAAAAACCTGCAACCTTCCTTGTTAACGCAGGTTCAGATGAATCGAGATCACACTTAAAGTTAACAATCCTTGACGAATTTCTGCGGCCGCACAGTTCCAGATCGTTCATACCTAGTTTCAGCGAATTCATATCTGATTTAACATATCAGAAAAGTTCATGCAAGTGTTCCGTTTCGACTTTCGACTTTGACGGAGATGTTGCCCGTGCGGGCGTCCGTCTCTTTGTTGCCGTCTTGTATAGCGGCGATGCTCTCCTTTTCGATGATGCAGGAGTGGCAGGAGTTACCACAGAAGTATGCAGGGTCTACGACATTTGGCATGTCATATATAACAGTCTGTTCTGGATCCGCATTGTTTACGTCAGCCATTTTGAAAGGACAGGGTTATGCCTGTGTAATAACTGTGTGTATGTGTGGTAGCTTTCCGGAGCTTTCGTACTCACGTACGTGATCCTCGTGGGGACTGCAGCAGCTTTCGTACTCACGCACTTGATCCTCGTGGGGACTGCAGCAGCTTTCGTGTAAGAAAGCCTTTGGTATCCAATAGTACAAATCTAATCACTATTAATACACAAAATTCTTCGAATAGAAACCACCAAAAACATCTCCGAAAACGTTTATCAAACTTTCATACAATTGTTATTTTTAAAACATTCCGCAAACTGCCTAAAACTCTCGAAAAACACAGATCGATTTAACAACCGTCTTCACTCCGCATAGCCATTGTAACCGACCGGCGGCAAATCCGGTTTAGCACTTCCTCGTCCATTCGAGCCTCAATTAATCCTACAACGCTGGTCAATTATGACTGTAGTCTTTAAGAGAAAGAACATGATATAGATAAATGTACAGCGCAAAGTACATTTTAAATGCTGCCTTTATAATTGTTTGCTCATGATATTATCTGATTGTAATATTTCAACAATTTTGAACACGCCCGTTATTTAACAAAACATGACTGTTGACTCATTTCTTCCCTGCAGCTTACCAGCATTCGCATACTTGTACTTAAACGTCTAGAAATGTATGTATATTCAACATTCGGATTAATCAAAACTGGCGGTTTAATCAGGCACAAAGTGCAAATATCAATATAATTGGTGATACATTTAAGTGAAGCATTCTAAAACTTCGATTGAATGAGCAATTTAACTTTAAGTACCAGGGGGGGTCCAAATATTTCAAGGGGGGGGGGGGGTTGTATCATTATATTACGGCACGGACGTCACTTTTTCCGTAATATTATGATCGGGGTTCGATGTATTACGGGTGTCACAGGAACAAACAGACAGTCCGAAAACTAAACATACTTTATAATAATAATAATAATGAAAAGAATAACAAGTATGTATTTGTACGCTAGAGTACCCGGTACTAACGAGAATTGTCTCTTTATTTCTCATTTGGAAGATTTCGTCATCATATGCACATCTCCTTCCTCATTTATATGTTTTATATCTCGTCTTTATATAATACTACCTGCAAAAATCTTCCATATCAGAAAAAGTTTTGTGCTAACTGTGTAAAACAGGTACCGAATTAAAGCTAAGACATTGTGCTTTTCTTTAAAGGCTATACTTAGGAATTACCTTATTTGCATACGCATGAATATTAATGAGAATAATTAAAAAAAATAGTAAAGAAAATACAGAAATAACGTAAGTAAACCTCTCAATTTTTTATCCTACCAATATCAGAAAACAGCTTTAAATGTAGTTTAAATTGATAAAAAAAAATACTCAGAAAGCAAAGTATCTAAATTGATAACCAAACAATGAGCTGTAAGTAACATTGTAACTGTTTCCATGGTAACCGATCCTTTCACAAATTTGGAAAAATTACATCTACCTGTAATACTCCGCTAGATCCCAGTTATGTTTGATGAATAATGAAATAAATTGTTACATAGATATGAGGCATTGCTTTAATTTGCATAATTATGTATGAATATTTATGAAAACAGTAAAATATATTGAACTTTTTGAAAGACACCGGTCTTTCTCTTATAAAGCAAAACAAATGCAAAATGGTTAGCTAAAGTTTAAAATGATCACTTAATATCACTATGAGTGTTAGATTTGAGACAAATTATATAGCACTGATTGTGATATATGGGACAAATTATATAGCACTGATTGTGATATATCTGTTTCCTAGGCAACCATTCTAACCGCATTGTTAATATAGACAGATTGTTTAACTACCTGCAACATACAAAGATATCGCGGCCTCCTTTGGCGATAATTATAAATGATATTAACATATAGTTTATAGTAATCATGGTAACTGGGGGCTGCCATGGAGACGGTTCAATTACACATAACCTAAAAGAATTCAAACTTGAGTACATTCGCGATTCTGATTCAGTAGAGACTTTTATGAACATTTTGGTACCCATGAAAATAAGTCTATGGGGTGCATGGTAGACCCCGTTGGCTCCCTGAGTATATGTTTTTATATATTTCTTCCCCGCCCATAACTGCCGTTGTCTCGGAGAAACTCATGTTATAGACAGTAGACGCTTCTGTATTAAAGGTGATACGTTTATTAAAAAATGTAATGCAAAACACTTCTTTGCTTGAAGTAAAAAAAAAACATAAAAAGGGTAAACTCTGTTTGAAATCTTATGCTACAGTCCCTCTAGCGCTTGCGATCGTTAAAGACTACTTGCAACCTCTGCGACCTCTACACTCGCCGATGGTCTGCGATTGTCGGCGACTAAATTCCAAAGATCACATTTGCGATGCATCTGCGACCACCGTAAGACAGGTTGTTGACGATCGTGCGTCAAGTCACTGGTATTCGCACGATATTCGTACGAAGGTTCCACAATCATGTCCGACCTATTATGTGGTCACGTGATCTATGCCTAGTCGCGGATAATCTTTAGGCAGTCGCTGGTGATCGCACGACAGTCGTAGGTAATTGTAGAAAGGACGCTGATAGTCGTACGAGTGTATGGGAGATCGCCAACGACCAGTTAAAGATTGTTGGAGTACTTCGTACGACGATCGCACGATTAGCTAAAACCCTCTAAGGTTACCTCTTAAAGAATACCGGAGACCAGTTCGATCGTAAGGAGGTTGTTGTGTATAATCAACAACCTCTCTGCGACTAAAATTGGTCGCACAAGAAGAAACGATTACTTAAGACCATCCGCGAGTACCAGTGACTTGTCGTGCGACCTTCGTACGAATATCAGCGACAAGAGGTCGCTGGAAATCGTGAACAGGTCATAGATGGTCGTTGGCCTAGTGGGACTGAGCCCTGAGGTTGATGTACATGATCATCAACCTCTCTACGACTGAGATACGACTGAAATTGGTCGCACGATTTGAAAGGATTACCAACGATTACTAAAGACCACCCGCGATTAACAGTGACTTGTCGTGCGACCTTCGTACGAATATCGGCGATCAGAGGTCGGTAGCAAACGTAAACAGGTCTTAAATGGTCGTAAGGCCTAGTGGGACTGGGCCCTAAGATTACAAAATGTTTATGTTCAGTTAAACAATGTGACATGAAATGTGTTAAAACCTAATCAGATGTTTGGTGCTGTCTGGCTTTTATCATTACTAAACTATATAGTCTCCATAAGGTTATGTATAAACCGTCAACGATAGCCTATCTTTCGTCGATCATCACGTCAGAACCATCACGACGTGATCACCGAGTTATGCAAATAACTCTTTGCTTGCTGAATTTTAAAAGTACATCTCTACTTCTTAACCCATGCCCTGTTGTATAATTACATATATATTCACTGTGTACAAGTTTTTCGCTTTGAAATCACTGCTGTGGAGTGCACTGGTTGCACAATCAACTTGTAAATAGTGCAGACCCTGATGAGACAGCTCCTGCAGGAGCTGTCTCATCTGGGTCTTCACTATTTACCGGTAGGTATATTGACGTGAATAGCAAGCGAAGGCCTAATATACGTAATGATAGCACTTAGGTGACAGTAAAAGGGCCATTGTAGCCTTAAAGGGTCATTGTAGCATTTTAGTGGTATTTGTTTATAACTCTTTAGTCCACAAATACAATTGTTAGCGTTTTACAATCAGAATAGACTCAGACCAGACGGCTCTTTGCTTATGGTACTATATAAATCTGATTCTACAGTTTCTGTCATGGTGAAACATTTCTTGTGTTGGTTTGCTATTACCATTAATATTACTTATTAATATTGATAACATAATTACTTCTTACATGATTACATAATTACTTCTTACATGAATATTCCTGATGAAAAGGTTTTTTATTGGTGTCTGTAATCTATGGCTATTGTCCCTGTATGAAACTGTACCAGACATTCCATGTGAAGGTCTCCCAAGATATTTCTTATTATAACTCGGTATTTTATTATCATAATCCAGACATACTAATAACACCTCTCTAACTATGTCTAGGTATTTTTATTTTACACCTAACCATGAATGAGCATCAAATTCCTAATGGTTTGACTCAAACATGATAAATTGAAAGAAGACACGTCATGTTCTCAATCAAAACGAAGAACAGTGTCGCCCACACATGTGTCGATTTGTGGAAAGTCTGCAATGCATGCTAAAAACGTTTTTTATACAAAATGAACATGATTATATTAATTCAACGACTTAAAGCGTAATAGAGAACTTATTTATTCTAAAGAAGAACGCTTATTCAAAGATGGATTCCTTTCAAGGAATACATAAACATATAGTAATGAATCAATTCTAAATATATTAGATTGCGTGTGCAAATTGAGAGATTGAATATTTTTCGTAAATTGATCATTTAAACGATAGATGAGGTAGCGAGTTATATAGTTAATACATTATTTCTATCGTTTAAATGTCCCAAATAATACTTGCATTGTCAATCACTCGTTTGCTTCAAAATTAAAACTTGTTGTCGATAAATAGTTGCCCTATAATCTAATTTATTGCCTCTTTATCTAATGTATTGCCTCTTTAACTCGAAATACTCTGGCGTTATTTCCAACGAATCATTTCAGATGCATCTGAATTTTGTACAGCGAACACTTTTCCAGCAACTGAAACTCAAATTTGAATTGAATCATCCTAAATAATCTGATCGGTCGTCTAATTCATTACAAGAGCCGAATCCGAGATGAATATTACTACGAATTCTTAATGCTTAACCCTTTCGGCGCTAACTTTCTAATTGTCGTCTGCAATCCAAGTTTGTTCAATCATTCAGTAAAATAAGGAAATGAGATAAATAAATGCAAATTTCAAAGGAATAAAGCACATATATAGAAATAGAGATTGAGACAAATAGTGAAGTCCCTGATCAGACGCCGCATTGAAAAGGCGGCGTCTGATCTGGGACTGCACTATTTGTCGTGGTGCATTTACTCGACTGTGGCGGTGAAAGGGTTAACCATTCAATCCATAAACACGCCTTTCTTCGTATTTGCAAACAGAGTAGACTCAGATCAGACGATTCCTATAGGAACTGTCTGATCAGGGTCTGCTCTGTATGCTTATGAAAAATATAGATATTACTGCAGTTCTTGTCATATCCAACATTTCTTATGTTTATATGCCATTATTAAAATGAATATAATTAATATTCATGGCGTCGTTATTTCTTACATTAATATTCATGAAGTAAAGGATTAAAGTTAATTGTCACCGAGTCTTCAAGAAGATTTAACAGTTCGCCTGTTGAAAAAATGATGTCTGCACAAACTCTGCTCTGATCAGTCGTTCTAAAGTTCGATTGGAGTTCTTGATTTGTATTTGATTGCCAAATGACATGGTGTGTGTCGCATGATGTCTTTTATTTTTGCTTATCTAACCCTACATGTTTAAATAACAATAATCACGTGTTTCTGAATCTTACTTATATATTCCACGTTTGGATAAAAGTGGCCACGTATTTCACACGATGTCTTTCTACTTTTCTAAACTATGTTTTAATAACAGTGTTTGTGTTGATTAACACAAGTGTTACACATGATGCGTTTCTACTTTTATAACCTATATTTCGATGACAGTGGCCACGTGTTTCACACGATGCGTTTCTATTTATATAACCAATGTTTTGATGACAGTGGTCATGTGTTTCACACGATGCGTTTCTACTTATATAACCAATCTTTTGATGACAGTGGTCACGTGTTACACACGATGCGTTTCTGCTTATATAACCGATGTTTTGATGACAGCCGTTACGTGTTTGACACAATGTTTTTCTTTTTATATAACCCATGTTTTGTTGACGGTGGTAATATGTTTCTGACTCTTACTAGTATTGATTCTGAAAGTAGGCGATCGTTTGAAAGCAAAAGCTGCGATGCTAAAAGAGAACATTGCAAACCTGCTACTGACCGTGCCAAAGCGGTTCTCTCTTTGTCACCCATACTTTTGTTTGTTTTGTGTCTTTGTGCTTGTGTTTTGTTCATGTTTGTCTCTGGTGCTCGTGTATTTGTTGGTGTTTTCTGTGTTCTTGGTTGTGTGTGTTTGACATGCTGTCTATTGATGTGTTGGTGGTGATGTATGTGACTTTCTACTGTATGTGTGTGTATGATTATAAATTATTATGCTTTCTGTAGTTGTTTTGGTGATGGTGGCGTTTTGTGTGTGGCTTTTCCTGCTTGACTTTACTACTTTTTCATTTATTGATTTGGGCTGCGAAAGCAGCCCAACCTTATACAGGTTTGAGTAAAGACCATGATTTACTGCGTTCTTGTGTTTCTATAAAACAATCTTTTTAATAACCATGGTTTACTGTGATACTAGTTATGTCTCCCCCACTTATGGGGAGACATATTGTTTTTGCCAGAGTTGTCTGTCTGTCCGTCCCTCACAAATTTGTTCGCGCGTATCTCTGAAACCAGTTGGGATAGAGTCACCAAACTTCGCAGGAATGTACACCAGCATGAGTTGTTGTGCACCTGGGGTTCTCGAATTGTCTCCCCTGATAACTTTGGAGTTATTGCCCCTGATGACTTAAAATTAGAAAAACTTTGTGTCGCGCGTATCTCTGAAACCGCTAGTACTAGAGTCACTAAACTTCCCAGGAATGTTCATCAGCATGAGTTGTTGTGTACCTATGTTTTTTGAATTGTCTCCCCTGATAATTCTTGATTTATTGCCCCAGATATGAACACATAAATTAATACACACTTTGTGTCGCGCGTATCTCTGAAACCAGTAGGGCTAGAGTCACCAAACTACACCAGATTGTTCACTAGCATGAGTTGTTTTGCTCTCGAATTGTCTCCCCTGTAAACTTTGGAGTTACTGCCCCTGATGACTTAAAATTAGACAAACTTTACTTAGTGTCGTGCATATCTCTGAAACCACTAGGGCTAGAGTCACCAAACTTCACAGAAATGTTCACCAACATGAGTTGTTGTGCATCTTGGGGGGGGGGGGGTAATTCCACCCCCCCCCTTGATAACTTTGGTGTTACTGCCCCTTTTGACTTAAAATAAGAGAAACCTTACTTTGTGTCGTGTGTATCTCTGAAACCATTAGTACTAGAGTCCCCAAACTTCACAGGAATGTTCACCAGCATGTGTTGTTGTGTACCCGGGATTTTTGAACTGTCTCCCCCTGATAATGTTGGAGTTATTGTCCCTGATTACTTAAAATTAGACCCTGATAAGTTTGGAGTTACAGACATTACACTTGTGTATTGGAAAGAGGATGGGAGGGGGAGACATCTATTTTTGTGACAAAAAGAAACCTCTAGTTTTTATTTATATATATTCATTTATTTTATTTATTTTGGTTCATATATTTTCCCAGCGGGGGCACATATTTTGTCGGGGTTATTTCTTTCTTTTCTACCATCACCCAATTTCAGTGAATGCTAGTGACTTAGGTATGACTGATTAAAATCACATTCTCAATAATAGCCGTCAGCGTGGTCTAAAGGTTATGGCGATGGATTATGAAACGTGAGTTCGTGGGTTCGAATCTTGATGGAAGCCCAAATATTTGTTTCTCTCATTTTTTCTTAGCACCCATAGTTAACGTGCTTTTGCTTTAAAACCATTTTGTACATATAATTAAGTCTTTTATTTGCATTTTGGCTTTGGTAAAGTTATTTAGCTTAGACGCGTGGTATTCTTTATCGTTTTGCATATTTCACCACTGTGCATGTAATCTTAAATGTATATCTTATACTAACCTGTTCTTAATTTAGGGACACTATAAGTGAAAAAGTTAATGAGCTTTGAGTCGACCTATTCGAATAATTTCATACAGACTGTAAGTATGGGAGTTTGTATGCCTATTTAGCAATAGTTATGTGAAGTGTTTTAAGGAATTAGTGGTGGATTTCGTATGGTGCTAGAAGCTTTGTGATTTATCATAAATTAATTTAATTTGTAAACACCACTTAATGTGATAATGGTTTCTACGTCAGTGTGTTATGTGTATTATTGGTGTCATACACGAATATTATGCAGCATAGCTC
Source organism: Azorinus chamasolen (assembly GCA_963576725.1). NCBI lineage: Eukaryota > Metazoa > Mollusca > Bivalvia > Cardiida > Solecurtidae > Azorinus > Azorinus chamasolen. Next base: position 75,203,549 of record OY755237.1, on the reverse strand, counting down.
ATTAAAACATTACCCCGTTTATGCTATTAATTTATACATAACAGTCATGTTTTCACAATGTATCTGTTTATTAAAGTACTAAGCAATTTTACTCCCTCATTTTCTTCTATCCTGCTTAAAGACATGTTAGGCAGCCATTTTGCGCTTGCGTAAAACCTCGCTTGTTCTGTTTATGAGCAGTTATTAAAAGTGCAACACTCCTCACGCCCCTAGCACCGGCATAAGCGGTATTCAATTTTCATAACTAATAGCTGTGAAACTGATAATCTTGAAGAACAAGAAATTATAACACTGAGAATGAAGTACGGGATTACTTTTACGGCCGCCACACAAGCACTTAACACCTGCTATTGTGAAGTACACAAGTTCTGAAAGTAAGAGATCCTTCGAAGTAAAAGAAGCAATGCAAAAAAAGGAAATAATGCAGATTCGGTTTTATTGAGTCTGTTCATGAGATTTATGAAAAGTGCAACACTGCTCAAGCCCCTAGCCCCGGCTTAAGCGATATTCGATTTTCAACACTAATTATATCGAAACTAATGATCCAGAAAGATGAAGAATTATAACAAACCTGGGAATGAAATACGGGGCGACTTTTTAAGGCCGCCACACACTAAGAATGAAGTACGGGGTGACTGTTTTACGGCCGCCACACAAGCACTTGACACCTGCTGTTGTGAAGTAAATAAATTCTGAAAGTAGGCGATCCTTCGAACGCAAAAGCAGCAATGCAAAAGAGAAAATTGCAGAAACCTGTAATCAGTGTACGAGTTTAAAGCATTGATGTAATTAACATATGATTTAGGGGCACTTAAAATGAACCTGACGGCTCTGTAGGCGTGTGATTCTGGTTAACAGCGATCCACAAAAACACGCAAACGTCGTTATTGAGTCTTTTATACACTTTCGGAACAATAAAATAAAGTTCGAGAATATTACACTGCAAGACTATCAAAGTGTCTATCCTCTTAAAAAGGGGTTATGTTCTCTCTAGATTAGACACATAGGTAGATGCAGTTTTTTCATAGACATACGCTCGTCTATAAGGTTCGTAAATTAAAGTATAACGATTCCTTCTTTTCTCCACCAAACCCTATGTTGTTGACACGATTCTAAAGAGTGCTCACATCATAGGGTTTGGTGGAGATATGACTATGTTAGCATTTGAACACTTTCATGGTTCTGTCTTTGAAGATGTCAGTGTGATTAAGGATGCTACTGCGGCAGCTGTCTAGCATTGTTGTCCCCATTAACCCTTCGCTTGCTGAATTTTAAAACACATTTCGCCTTCTTTACCCATTCCCTGTTATATAATTACATACATCTTCACTGTGTACAAGTATATCGCTGTGCAATCACTGCTGTGGAGTGCATTGGTTGCACAATCAACTTGTAAATAGTGCAGACCCTGATGAGACAGCTCCTGCAGGAGCTGTCTCATCTGGGTCTTCACTATTTACAGGTAGGTATATTGACGTGTATAGCAAGCGAAGGGTTAAGCCTTGTCATACTGTAAAATTAATAATGACGTCTGCTCATAATGGTCTCAGAAGTACAGATAAGATGCGTAAATTAAAACATTTTCAGGAATAACTTTATATCTCAACCAAGCCCTATGTTGTGACCACTCTTTAGAATCGCATCGAAGAGGTGATTCTAAAGAGTGGTCACAACATAGGGTTTGGTGGATAAATGACGATTTTAGAACTTGAGTACGTACGTTTATCTGTTGCTCTGGGCCTATTGCATATTTTGTTACTTCGTTCAAGGACATGAGAAAATACAGACCGACTGAAAATAGCTTGGATCCTCCTGATGAGATGCCGATTGAATAACTTGGCATCTCATCTGATTCCAAGATGTATGCAAATCCCAATCAGGCGATTCTTGGTGAGATAAAGATTAAGTGCTACAAACAACAGACACATCCCCATTAGGGCGTAAAAATAAATAAAAAGCACAAGCTATACGTCAGAAGAAAGCATGCGGTATTAACACTTCGCTTGCTATTCGCGTCATTATACCTACCTGTAAATAGTGAAGACCCAGATGAGACAGCTCCTGCAGGAGCTGTCTCATCAGGGTCTTCACTATTTACAAGCTGATTGTGCAACCAGTGCACCCCACAGCAGTGATTGCACAGCGAAATACTTGTACACAGTGACGATATATGTAATTATACAACAGGGCATGGGTAAAGAAGGGGAAATGTGTTTTAAAATTCAGCAAGCGAAGGGTTAATTTTTTACAGAGACAGTCGTCTAATTTGCCACTTTGAAATAGTAAATGTCGACATTTTACTGAGGAACCGCTGTTTGAAGACACGTGCAAAATTGCCTAGTTTCTATGGTAATTCATATTTCTCAACATCATGCTAGAGGAAGTTATGAATTGAGACTACCATTCACTAACCCTTTCCCTGTTCTGTGTTCATTCCAAATTTCAATACCTACTGAATATTCGTAGATAAAATGATTATAACGAAATATGGAGAAAGTAAAGACACAGATCTTTGAAATTCTATTAGCAAACTAGGAGTCGTCTGATCTGGGTCTACTCTGTTTGCAAAGCGTGAAAACACGTTTATATCAGGAAAAGGGTTAACCCTTATCCCGCCATAAAATGTCTACTAAGCTTCTGATCTGGTCGATCTTGACTATTTCCGATTATATTAAGGGTTTGAAAAAGTATCGAGTAACTGTCAAACTCCTTGGTTCCTTGTGAGACCCCGAATCACTCGTAGGCGTCTCTTCTGGATTTATCCCGTTCCTTTCTAGACTATTTTAACACCCAACCACTTTAAATAAACCTGCTGAAAATGATCATTTACTAGTAAAAAGAAAATTTTAGACTTGATATGGCATATTTGCATATAATTCAGAGCTATAGATAAATGTGCCTTCCCAAATACTAAAATCGTCATTTCTCCACCAAACCCTATACTGTGACAATTCTTTACAATCGTCTCGTCGAGACGATTGATTCTAAAGAGTGGTCATAGTAAATGGTTTGGTGGAAAAGTAAAGGAGTGTTTAAATTTATGCATCTTATCCGGACCTCTGTTTATGTGCATTGCAGTGGTTTTAACCCTTCTCTTGCTGAATTTTAAAATACATTTCTCCTTCTTCACACATACCCTGTTGTATAATTACATATATCTTCACTGTGTACAAGTATTTCGCTGTGCAATCTCTGCTGTGGAGTGTACTGATTGCACAATCAACTTGTAAACTTGTCTCATCTGGGTCTTCATTATTTATAGGTAGGTATATTGACATGAATAGCAAGCGAAGGGTTAACTGCCTGTCAGTCAAGTCACGCTAAGCAGATGAAGGGCTAAATATCCCATGGACATCATTACATGAATATTCACCGAGTAAAGGGCTAACTACACTTTATGCCATGGCCAAAACTTCCTGTCTCCGTGTGCTATAACAGCATATTAATCTAAGTAATATTCAGGACGTCATTATTTCTTACATGAATATTCATGGAGGAAAGGGTTCAAGAGTTAATAGATTACAAGGATAGTCTATGTTAGTGCGCCGCATAGCGGGCAAAGAACGTCTGAATGTAACTCAACAAGTAAACATTGTGATGCTTAACCCTTCCATATTGAATATTCATATAGGAAATAATGACATCATGAATATTTATCAGCTGATATTTTTATAATGGTAGACACGACACCTTTTTTGGTATTGGCAGAAATTGTATAGTCACCTCTATTGTAATTTCATAAGCAAACATGACAGATCCTGATTAGACAGTTGCTATAGGTGCCTCTGATATGGATCTACTCTGCTTGCAAAGCGTGGAGATGCGTTTATATGAAGTATAGGCTTAAATCCGTTTCGTGCTTGCTTGATAGGTAGTATAATGCTGCAATCTAATTTGAATTACACGTGTTTAACCATTATCTCCGTGAATATTCAAGATAGAAATAATTACATCATGAATATTAATTAAACATAATTGTTTTAATAGCACATGAATACAGAAATGTTCAGTCATGGCAAAAACTGTAAAATCATACCTAAATTATCTCACAAGCAAACAGAGCGGACACCTATAGGAGTCTTCTGATCTGGGTCTATTATGTTTCCAAATACTTGTACGTAGAAAAGTGAGGATATGTTTAAATAATTATATTGTCTGAATGTCTGTATTATTTGATTTCATAGTGATCATTTTGTTATTAATGATTATGTAATTATTACAAAATCACAATAGCATTCATAACCAGTGTTTGCCTTTATAAAGAAACACATCCACTAATTGACTGACCTTGTCTACAACACGATACTGTAAATATAACCATACCCTTCAATATACGCTTATTACGTCTTTATAAACATAGTAGACCAAAGTCAGACAGCTCCTGTAGTAGCTGTCTGATCAGGGTCTCCTCTGTTTAGTTATAATATACATACCATGAACAAATGCATCTAATTAATATTATGAATTATCTATTTGTTACATAAATATTTATCAGACGATGGGTTTAAATTACAACGTACATCTTTTCGTCAAGGCATTGCTCCATGGTACATTCGTTTAGGACGCATGTACTGGTCACAAGTTAGTGTGTGCATCCGTTCTTTTGTAAAATCTCGATTATTCGAATTTTCTGTATAGAAGAATTTAAACTCTTTTAGGCAGGTTGCTGTTTAATGCATGGTGAAAGTCATACAGAAAGCTCATAGAGGAGCTTTCTGCGTGACTTTCACAATGCATTAACCTTCCATCTGTCTTAAAGATCGATAATAATAATAATACGTATTTTAGTGTTCGAATAATCGAGATTTTACTGTAAGTAGTTCTCAGACAGACCATTAACTGGCGTGTACTAAATGACGGGTTAGTAGATACCTTTCTGTCTCATTAGCGCCACAATTTGCATACATTATCATTTAGGCCTGAATCTTACTCTTCTTCGAACAAGGAAGTCCATTAGATACTATTGCCAGTTAATGATGCCAATGGTTCGTTTTCTCTCAGACTGTTGCCATAGTCTAACTATTAAGACATAATCATTTCCTTCATATAAACGCTTTTCACACCTTTACAAACTAAATAGACTCAGATCAGACGGCTCCTGTAAGAGCCATCTGATCAGAGTCTACTTTTTTTTCTTTAAGAAATTATGACAGATCTGACTATACAGTTTCTCCTAATACCAAATATCCTGTGTATATATACCGTTATAAAAATTCAGCTAATAAATATTAATTATGTCATTATTATTATTTCTTACATGAATATTCAACGGGTAAATGATTAATTCGAAATACTGCACAATTAAAGGACTTTAGTGAGCAAGCTCACATACCCCACAGAACCACATTGTCAGAGAAAATAGGTGGTTCCCCATAACAGATTCCTCTAAAAATCAAACTCAGCCAACAATTCTTAAAGGAATTTTGAAAATAAAATGGTCAGGCAATGAAAGTGCTTGATCAGCAACAATATTTTATAATACACGGGCGGACTGACTGACGGACGGACTGACTGACGGACGGGTCAAAAACTATATACCCCTTGTAACTTCGTTGCGTATGGTACACTTACTCTTGCCAAGATTTAAGGAACATACTATGGAGAAAAGGGTTCAGACTATTTATTCTTTAACCTTCTAAGAAAATCATTTTACAGAATGTTTAACCAACTACCATTTCACAGTTCAAGCTATAATCAATATGTCTACCAAAATGCAATCTGGGTGTCAAACAGTATGGGCAGTAAAACACAGTGTGTGCTTATCCCTTTAATCCATAAATACGCTTTTCTACGCCTTTGCAAACATAGAAGAACCAGTTGAGATGGCTCCTGCAGGAGTCATCTGATCTGGGTCTGCTCTGTTTGCTTATGAAATACTATAATACTGTTTGCTTATGAACTACTATAAATATAATTCTACGTTTTCTTCTTTAGCCAAATATTCCAGTATCTATGTGTTATTATATAAATTAATCAAGTTAATATTCAAGTACGCTTTTCTTGAAACGTTCTGGAGGGGGAATTTTATTTACATTTTGACTTGGGTGAAGGTGGGATAAGAGCGAGGTTTGGTACCCGTAAGCCAGGTTTAAGCCCCCATTAGCCATGTTTGGCTACTGACCGTTCCACTGCGGTATTCCTGCCTTCAGCCTATGGTCAGCTTTGTTATTTAATATGCTTAATGTTTAATATGTTTCGTCTTGATATGCGTCCTATTATGTTTTGTCTTGTGGCTGTGTCGTTTCTTGTTTGATGGTGTTTGGTGCGGCGTCTTTTCGTATGTGGCACTTCCTGTTTGACTATTTTTCCATATTTATTTCTGTGTCGGTTTGGAGCCTGATGAGACATCAGCTTATCTGAATCCAAACTGTCTGTTAAATCTTACGAATTGGTTCATAACACTGAAAATAGTATTTCAGTTCAGCTCTAAAGCCAAGTTCTTTCCAGTTACAGTAAAACCTCTCTTATACCTGAATTCTAGTACAGGAGCAGTTATGTAGGTGCATTATTATACAATGTGAAAGTCACGCAGGAAGCTTTTGGCATGACTTTCCTCCTGTATTAAGGGATTAAGCTCTCTCCAAGACGGATATTTATACTAAATTCAACGTCCGGTTAAAGGGGTTGTACTATATACGATTTGTCTGTTTTGCAAGGATATATGACCTGTGTATTTTGTTATTAGTACCTACATTGTCCGTCTAGACGCTATTCTCGGAAGTCTTTTGTCACATAGCAACAGAAATATCTCAGATGTAAATATGAATTGACAGCAGACAGAGAGCAAGAATGACCGGAAACAAAACAAAGGGTTTACATCAATTATTGACAGCGTTAACATTGCTAATTTCAGTGTCTCGTCGGAATGTCGCGTCTTGTCCGATTCTGCAAGGCCCGACATTCCATAATTATGGCATACCCCCGGTTCTTTTGGGAACTAATGCACGGTGTAAGTGTTTTTCAAAATATCTGAAAGCAGTAATTCTCGGAAAATGGCGATATTGTTTTTTTAATATACATGTATATATATTTCTGGTGGAGACAAAATACATGTGGGAAGGTATACTCGTTTTGTCCCTTAGATTATTTAGGGGCCTCCATGACCGAGTGGATAAGGTCGCTGACCACTTGTCCATAATCGCTGTAGGTTCGATCCTCACTTCGGGCGTCGAACTGTTTCACGCGAGAAAGTCATCCGGCTGGCTTGTGGAAGGTCGGCAAATATGCTCCAAAGGGCGCCTGTGGTCTTTCTCCAACACGGGAAGCTTGAAAAGTCGCCATGTGATATATTAATATGTCAGTACGACCCAACAAAACAAATCGTTTATCCACAGGTCATAGTTTTGAATCTACATTTGGAGAAACAAAGTTGTTTTCGAAATTTAATACGAGAAACTTAAAACTCAGTTATGGACTTAGATTTACGTTGAGGTAAACTTATAATTGTGTTTTACGGACCTGTAAACTTACTTTAAACAGGTCCGAAAAAACCACACACACACACACACACACACACACACACACACAGGCTGGTTTACCTACCATTGTGAGGACTATGACATATCACTACATTCTGAGGACTTGGTGAAACAGCCTACTTAGCAAAGCATAGAATAAAGCAAATATCATGTTTTGTGTGAATTTCATGTTCTTCTATTGCGAATTCTCTTACTCTTTCCGAAAGTACTGAAAAACAAAACGAGGACGTGTCAATAGTTTCTATCTTTCTGAGGACGACAATACGAGGACCTTCATTTGCATATTTTACACAGATCTGACATGACACATCATTTTGAGAACTTTCTTTGTGTATCATTCAGAGGACCTTAGTCCTCGCACTGAACATCTTTTAAAATACACTTACCCAACATTGAAGTCAGCGTTTGATGAAAAAGGTTTAGTACTCTATGAAGGCGACTTCTTAAATCCAGAAATGGAAGGAGAACGTCGGATATCTGTACTATTTCATTTTTGTCGTACCCTTTATTACTTTTCTACAGTTACTCTGTTTGCAGCTCAATCATTGAGTACACTAGCGATAGGTGGATACAGTATGTTCACTTAAATGTTTTTTCGTTATACATGCATTTTACCACTGTATTTGCCGTCGCGGTTGTTGGTTAGTCGGAGAGGGGATACGTTTATTTACACTGTTTGTCTTTTAGGATGGGGATGGAATAAGTGTGAGGTTGGCGCCCATAAACCGGTTTAACCCCTAGTGACTTTTGTCACTGACCGTTCCAAGGCGGTACTTCCATCTTCCTCCTATTGTATGTTTGTTTTGTCTTTGTGCGTCTCTTGTTGTTTTTTCTACTTATGTACATTTGCTGTTTCCTTGTGTTGCTGTTCGGGCGAGTGTTTGTTCTGTATGTGGTGTTTCCTGCATGACTCATTTTTGTACTTTTACTTGATCTAGAAAGTTTGACTGTACAAACTATACTGTATTAATTCATGAAATGTGAAATACAAGCTAGGAACAAAATAAGGGGCAACCCGCTATACAGGAAACGCCGTGTTTTCGCGAAAACACCGTGAAATACCGAAAACACCGAAGAATTTAGATTTTATGTACTAATATCTTATTTAAAGGCATGTTTGTTAATTAAGTACATCACCATCATGAACTCATTCTCGGCATTCCCGAAAAATGCATTTGTTGACAAAAAATCGGCGATAATTTGAAAAATGCTGATCCGCCTCAGCCTACGAAAATTCAACGAAAAGGGCCTTTTTGAATATATTCTATCGTCTGAAATCGTATTTAAAAGTATATAATATTCAGTTATACATAAATACTTGAATAGCTCTGATCTAATATTTCGACAACTAAGGGCCTTTTTCAAAGATTATCATGTACATAACAAATTGTCATCTTGAAAAAGGCCCTCAGTGGTCGAAATATTAGATTAAAGCTATTTAATTATTATTTTATGTATCATATTAATTCCCTTTATGGAATAGTTTTTCATTGTGAATTAGTATCCAGGTATATGTCTATTATGATCCGTATGTAGAAAATCCCGTTAAAACGATGCCTTTGTTTATGAAAATCGGCAGCAACTTGAAAAATACCGATCCGGTCTAACCTAGGAAAACAACAGTAAAACACCATTCAAAAAAGGTTTTATTTACTAATATAGTATTTAAAGGCATATATCTCGAGTTATAGATCTATTATAAACTACAGTAGAACTTCGATATCTCGAACTTTAAGGGACCATACAAATTAGTTACCAGATACCAGGTTTGGGTCGTCCGTTTTATAATCTGACCAATATCTCAAATCGAAAGCTTAATGCAGCATTAATTCCGACCAGCATTAAGCTCTCACATGTGTTTCTTGATATGTGTAGTGATACATTTTAGACCGACATTATAGTTCAAGTAATCCCGAAGTTATACGAGTTCGAGATATCGAATTTCAACTGTAATTTTAGAAAATTTCGCTCAAAAAGACGCCTTTGTTGTCAATTTGAAGAAAAAAAGCCGAACCAACGTAACCTACAAAACCAAATACCGAACCCCCATTTCAAAGTAGGTTTTAGAATACTAATATAGTCTTTCAATGTATTTTTATGGATGTATATGTATATTATGATCGAAAAGGTGTTTTTGTTGCCTTAAAATGGGCAAAACACTTAATAGTCAGTGTATACGCCGAATTCTGTTTAGAAACGGAATCATTATTAAAATTGTAATTAGTGATTGAAAGTGTTCTGGGAAAGTGTGTTTAATGTTTGAAAATTATAACAATCGCAAAAGTAATTGGTCTAGTTCTGGGGCTTGAACTGTGAAGTTTGTATTGCCGTCATACTCGTCCCGTTCTTTTGACGTCCATTCCTTTTATGATACTCTTTTGACAGATGTTTATTCTTATCAGAATAAGGGCCTTATATACATATGTGACAATTTTAATGGCAGATGCGGGGATTTAGATTATTTTATTTGTGGTGTTGATGAAGTTCCCCCGCGAGATGTAATTGATTTTGCTACTAATACTTATGGGGAGTTACTTATTGAGTTCCTCGTTAATACGAACATGTGTATTCTTAATGGCCGCAACTGTATTGCAAACGACTTTACATCTGTATCGACGAAAGGCAAGGCAGTTGTAGACTATTGTATTGTCATGCAGGATAGCTTAGAATTATTTTTTTACTTTAACGTTACTCGTACTACTGATGTTATTAATAATATAGGGACTATCCCTGCGGTAGCACCTGTTAGTTTACCGGGCCATTCTGTATTGTCATGGAAGATAACTTTAGAGAATACTATCCGTCATGCTGAATCAAATGACGTTGACTCTTTTAACCGATCTGACATAAAATTTGATTTTAGAGACATTCCTGCCAATTTTCTTGGCACGTCTTCTGATATTGATGAGGTTAATGATGTTATTCGTAGACTAGAAAATGATGTTCAGTCCCAGAGTGACATTGATTCATTGTATGACAGCTGGTGTCAAGTTTTAAAAGGTACAATGCTTAGATATTTGCCGCATAGGAAACTTTTACCCAGTGTTACATCTTCAAAAGAAGCTTAGGAAAGCAAAACCTTGGTGGTCTGAATGCCTGACTCATTCATGGAATGATGTGTGCCAGGCTGAATCTGATTTGCTTTCATGTCACTCCAGAAATGATAAAATCCGTTTTAAATCTGTTTTTTGTTTTTAAACGTACCGAGCTCGACCTTGAAGTTCAGAGAGCGAAACGGTTTTATTGGTACTTATTGCAGACTGAATTTGTCAAATGATTGCAATTCCAACAGTGATATTCTGGAAATGTATAGGCAAAATTGGCATAAGTCAAAAAAGTATAGTAAAATGCCCATGGAAGTAATTTTAGAAGATGGTAATAAATCGTGCATGGCAGATGATATCTTGAATAAATGGAAATCCGATTTTGAATATTTATTTACTTTTAGACAAGATGAAGTTCTAGGTGATGGTTACCTTTCAAATGTTAGTCAAAGTTTAGATGGTAGATTACCTTATAACCCACCTATTTGTATTTTGCAAGTCAGAAAAATACTGTTGAAAGTGCAAGACTGGTGAAAGCAACTGGTTGTGACGGCATTCCCGCTGAGGTTCTTAAGAATGACTCTTGTATGCTGTTTCTTCATGTCTTATGCAACTTTTGTTTTGAACGTGGCATTGTACCGTCTTCATGGGGTAAATGCATCACTAACCCAATTCCGAAATCCTCTTCGACTGAACCCAGAGATCCACTTTCTTATAGAGGCATTGCCTTGGCATCTGCTATGTATAAAATTTATTGTAACGTCTTAAATTCTAGATTATCTAAATGTGTAGAATCCAATGACAAACTTGTTGATGAACAAAATGGTTTTAGAAAGAAACGTAGCACAACAGATCATATTTTGTCTCTTTGTTGCATGATAGAAACTAGGAAGAAGATGAAGACAGGTACGTTTTGCGCCTTCATTGATTTTAAAAAGACATATGACTCTATCAATTGAGATAAGCTATGGCAACTTAAGAGATTCTGGAATTGATGGGAAAATGCTTGTTGCTTCAAAGTCATTGTATAGCTCTGTATCGTCGTGTGTCCGTGTTATTTTTTTTACGACAGACTGGTTTGATGTAAAAGTTGGCCTGAGACAAGGCTGTATTATATCCCCACTTTTGTTCAAATTTTATATATTAATGATCTAGCCGTATATCTCAAGTCACTAAATATTGGTATTGATGTAGGGCAAGATAAAGTATGCATCCTTCTGTATGCAGACGGCATTGTTTTATTAGCTGATTCAGTCCAGGATTTACAGTATCTACTGAATACTGTAAATGATTGGTGTGCAGAGAATCAGATGGTTATTAACTGTAACAAGAGTAAAGTGGTTCACTTCAGAAATCAATCAAAAGTCAAAACAGATGTTATATTTCAGTGTAGAAACGATGTCATTCAAATGGTTGATAGATACACTTACCTAGGTTTGGTACTGACGGAATATTTAAACTTTAACGTTACTGCTAAAGTAGTCGCAAAGTAGTGCAAGTCGTGCCTTAGGTCTAGTTATTGCGAAATGTAAATTAGCAGGGGGTGTACCATATTCTGTTTTTACGAAATTATACGGCTCAGTAGTTTGGCCTGTAATTGGCTATGGTGCAGCAATTTGGGGATGCCGGTCATTTTCCTGCATTAACGCCGTCCATAACAGGGCATTGAGATTTTTCTCGGCAAATATACACCTAGTGCGGCGTTGGTCGGGGAGATGGCGTAGCAGCCCCCGATTGTTAGACAGTGGAACATGTAATCCAACTTTGGGCACGTATTTGCAACATCCTTTCAACGCGTATTAATAAACGCATTGCACTTTGGGCGTCTGTTGTTAGTGGACCGCATAGTAGACAATGGTTTTCTGTGGTCAAATCTAAGTTATAGAATTTGATATGAATAACTGTACTAGTCTTGATGTCCGTATATCCAAGCAGCTAGTTTGTAATGCTGTTGAAAGCAGTATGATGAGTCAATTTATCAGCAATTGGAAGACTTTGATCAATAGTCCTACTGTCCACCTCGTAGGGGTAGGAATAAATTGCGGACATACTGTGCATTGAAATCGGAATTCTATGTTGAAGCATATTGAACAATGATATTGCCATTTAGGCACCGTGCAGCTTTTTGTAAATTTAGATGTGGGGTTGCACCTATAAGATTGGAAACGGGTCGGTATGAGAATATGGCGGAAAAAGATAGAAAGTGTATTTTCTATGACGAGGTGGAGTCAGAATTACACGTTATCCTCCACTGCCCTTTATACCATGATATTCGTGATGGTCTTTTCGAAAAGGCAACACATGTATCAAGTACTTTCTCTTCATTAGGTGATGGATATAAGTTGCGATTTCTATTTACTGAACCTCATATGGTCAGAATCTGTGCCAAAACCTGCTTTAAGATTTTAAACCGAAGATTTTCGTTTTTATGTAAATAATGCAAGTATTCTCTTAGCCCATTCCCCATGTGTTATTTTATGTCCATCCAGTTACCGGTTGCTAATCAGTGCTTTTCTGATCTGATCAGAGGGGTTACATGATTTCTTAAGACCTTTTTTTGTATGCGTTTTTGCGCTGTGTTTTCATGGTCACATTTTATTTTTCTGTTTTAAGCGATTTTTATGCATCTTTGCAACGATTAGCGACCTGTAATTGGTTTTATTGACACTGTATATAGTGTGAGTAAATAAGTATTCATTTGTGATATGTTTAGTCTCTTATAATTCTTTATAGAGTGGCTGATAATTTATCTATACATGTTTGTTGTTACTGTGAAGTTTGTATTGCCGTCATACTGAGGTGTTTGTCCGTCATACGACAGACGTAGTTTGAACTATTTCTGGCATCGCAGTTTGATCTATTTCCTGCATACCGAAGATCGACGCAAATTGTAAAATTTACACAGTTGTCAGTTTCCCTAGTAGAGAAATTTTCCTTTTAAGTTGTAACGCCTTTCATATTAAAAGACCTGAACAATTCAGTATTACCGTCCTACTGAGGACTGAGGAGTGTGTATCCGTAATAACACAAACGTAGTTTGAACTATTCCAGATATAGCAGTTTGAACTATTTCCTGCATTTTAATGATTAACACAAATTGTTAAAATCTACACAGTTGTCAATTTCCATAGTAGAGCAGCTTTCTCCTTTGCGATACGGCAAGTTTTAGCGCCGTTAAATTAAAGATGTGAACAAGTTTGTATTGCCGTAGTTTTAATTCCTGCCTGCAACACGGTGTAAAGGTTTCGCCCTTGATTTTCAGCCTGTATCTGATTCTCAAAGGGTTGAATGGTCAGATTTGAATTAGACATTACACACGACGCCGAAAACGCCATAGGAGAACGTTCTCAGAGTAAGTTTATTAAGCAATTGGTTCGGTTTCTTTCTCCTTAGTGGTCTTTATTACGCGACATATCGGCGAGGGTCCTCCTGCAAGAACCGTCCGCTATGTGCTCGTACTGTTTGCTAAAGCAGGTAATATTTCAATCAGTATGAATTCGGAACGTATAGCTCCTGCATTAATTTTATCATCCTCTTTGCGTCTACAATGTCTGCGACAGGAGTTAGTACTTATATATCATGATTGCATTTTACTTTGAACTTGCGGTCTCCCTAAAAGCGACGTGAAGCGTCCTTAGCGTTGAGAAGCGTTCGGAAGCGTCCAGAAGCAAAAAAATAATTTAAACCACAATGTACATGTATTGTTTAATTTACCAACTATATGGATATATCTATTAAATGTGTTCATATTTCGTATTGATTTGGGTACATAAGTCAAAATATCATGTATTCACTGTGCTCTTATTCATTTAATTACTGAGATATTTTACAATAATTGTATGAGAATAAGAGGGTGTATCTTGCTCCTAATAGTTAAAGTAATAATTCTTCGATTTGGAAAAAAAGCTCAAATAGTATTGAAATTTAAAACACGAAGCTGGGAGTGGGTCAAACGGAAACAACACTTAAATGACATTTTGCCGAAATATAGATCAATTGGCAAAGGAATCGAAAAACGCAAAGGAAAACTGAAAAGTCATCTAAAGACAGGTAGACAGGTCTAAATCAAATGCAGCATTCGAGAAAAATATGATACCCAAGTCAGATACATGTATATGCGCTGTTACGCTAAAATAGATCCAAATAAAAATGCTGCATTTTTTTCAGTTTTGAATTTGAGTCTGGATCTGCGCTGGAACTATAAAAGAGTGTAGATCCAAATCAAATGCCGCACTTGCAACAGAGCAGATCTCGGGGTCAGGAGTTGAATTGCATCGTAAGAATAAACCATCAAAAACATGATGCCCGAATTTAGCGGCGCGAAGCCCGATGTTTGATTTGAACCTCGGACGAATTAGCGACTAGAAACAGAGCAGACTGATCAGAAGGCCTCGGAAGAACAGATCTTTGATGAGCCATCTGATCTTGAACTACTCTGTTTGCAAATGCGTAGTAAACAGTATGCATGGAGTAAATGGTTAAGTTATGTGCCGAATTAGCTACTAAAAAGCTGTAGTGTCCCGAATTTAGCATTGCGAAACCTGACTAGCCATTTGAGCATCGGAAGAATAAGCGACTAGAAATCTAAACATCAGAACAATTAGCGACTAGAAATATAGACGAGACTGATCAGACGGCTCCTCAAAAAGGTGAGGTTTATAGTCTGGAACTACATACAATGTACATCATCTCCCGACTTCACAATTTACCCCCTGATCACTGGGTTATAAGTCGGCCATTAACACTCGGCGCCCAAGGCAGCCATGACACATTGGCTTATTTCCCTCACAGGTACCCATTTATAATTACACCTGGGTGGAGAGGAGCAAACGTGGGATGCATTTTATGCTCAGAAAGATTCTGATAGTCCGATGGCAGGATTCGAACCTGGGACCCTTCGATCCCAAGTCTAACGTCCTGCCACTGGACCACCACTTCTATATGAGTCGTCTGATATGGGTCTACTCGGTTTGCAAGGGCGTAGTAAAGCGTATTTTAGTGGATCTTGGACAAGGATACGCGATGTTATTCTAAACAGTTTAGATCCAAATCAAATGCCGCACTTGATGCAGTGTGGATTTTGGGCCAGGATCTGGATCAAGCAGTTCAGATACAAATCAAATACTAAACTTTAAACAGAGCGGATATTTGGCCAGGATCCGTCCTGTCACCGTGAAACAGTTTAGATCGAAATCAAATGCCAAGCATTTAATAGTCTGGATCTTTGGTCTAGATCTGCTATGGTACTCTTAAACAGCTTAGATCCAAATCAAATGCCAAACTTTTAAGAGGGCGGATATTTGGCCAGGATCTTCCTGATGCCGTGGCACAATTTAAATCCAAATCAAATGCCGAACTTTTCACAGTGCGGATCTTTGGTCTGGATCGGCTATGTTACTTTTAAACAGTTTAGATCCGAAGTAAAATGAATGATAGATTTTTTTCTAATATGCGAGATCGGGACAGTGTATTGATTGTTGTTTGAGCTTGTTGTTTGAAATCTGAGTTGTTTGACTAATTTGGTAATGTTAGCAACTATCGGGGTCGGGCACACCCGCTTACAGGAGACTGTGAACAAATTCGCTCGATTTGGTTAACGGCATTGGCGAGATATTGTTTGCAAACTTAATAAAAAAAGGGAGGTATAAATGTGAGCATATATCCTTACCCGGTGTACAATTTGTGTACGCCGCTTTGCGATCTCAACCGATCTCATATCATTGCGAGTGTCTGATTGAGTGTCGGATTGAACGAAAAATAAAACTAGTGAAATTTATGATGAGATATTTGGTTCCGGAGGTCTGGAAGAATGTAACACCACTGTCGACTTTCCACAAAAAAAAAAACAAAAAAAATCCAGCAACATCAGAAGTTCAAAGGAAACACGAAAAGACAGTTTGAAGTAATTTGACTGAAAAGATAATACCATGTTTAAATCAGTACGTTTATAAAGTCCGTGCATGTGAAAAAGTATCGCTCAATTGCAAAAATATAATAAATGCGAGTCGCTGAACCACATTTTGAAGCTGAATCAAAATAGGACACCTGTAAAACTACCAGACATCAACGAGAAATCCACAGTGAATGTTTACTCCAAGAAGAATTAGTTATAAGGGGCATTGTACGGACATGGCGACTTTGAATTGTAACAAAATCTCATTGGCTTGCGATGCTTGACTCAACCCATTACAATACAGTAGACCCAGATCAGACGGCACCTATAGTTTTCTAGCCGCTAATTCTGCAGACAGTCTACCCTATACACACTACCCTACAAATACTCTGTGCAAACAGAGTAGATCCCGAACAGATGGCTGTTATGGGAGCCGTCTGATCTGTTTTAGTTGCTAATGCTTCGGAGACTCAAAACACACCAGGATTCGCGACGCTAAGCTAAATTCGGGACACTGTGTACACTCTCTAGTCGGACCGCTACAGTTTGTCACGAGGCTCAAATCACACATCGAGCTTCGCGACGCTAAATTCGGGTCGCTACAGTTTTCTAGTCGCTAATTCTGCAGACTTCTACGGCTTTTGCAAACACAGTAGACCCAGATCAGACAGATCTTTCCAGTCAATAATTAGGGAGACCCTGTATTTGCATTTGAAGAACTGACTGCCAAAGTGTAGCCTGAAAACGGATGATACCTAAAAGAAATATCCGCTCTTCGTCTGCACAATTTCGTTATAATTGGCACAAAGTTAATATGATTACATGTTACATTTCTTCCCCGTGCCACATGTTGTATATGTGCTGAGGGATTCAATAAACTGTAAACTGTTAAATCGAAGTACTGTGGAATCGTTTCCTACAAAGTTTTTATGGGAAATAAAATATTGCTTCATGTTAAATTTTAGTCAATAATTATTTCATAGAATCATGAATGTAGTTATAAATACTCATAGTGGGCAGCATTGCCGGATGTGTGGAAATCACGTTTCATTTATCAATACAGTGTTTTACTTACATAATTTTAAAAGTATTTCCAACCCTTTACTGATACATATCAGTACCAACTAACAGTCACTTTCGACAGAATAATGATTTCACATGTTTGAGAAATATTTGTTGAGCTGTCTCTTAGCAGTAATGAAACAACATCATATCAAATCATTATTGGCTGAAGAAGACTGAAAACCAACCGAACTTTACCCTACAGACAAGCGCTATTTCTAAATGAGAATTGTTTTTTATACCAAAAACTGATGTCTATCCCATCCCTGCACGGACAATTTTTTTCCATGTAAAAATTCAAAGTCCCATTACTCTGCAGAAAAGCATTGAACCGGAAAAGAAATACAAGAGCCACGTGCGGCGCCAACGCTCGTCTGACTTGGTGCCTGTCCAGCTAAATTAAACATTTTTGGAAAATATAAAGGGCCATAACTTCAAAATTTTGAAATCAAGAGTTATGGTTCTTATGTAGGGGCCTCCCCCTCAATGAGATCTACTAACCTATGAAGTTTCATGTTGGTACATCTTACACTTTTCGAGTTATGGCCAATGTTAAGATTTCGGACGACAACGACGACGACAACGCGGACTTACGACAATAGCTCGTACGGACGACATAAAATATGCACTACTAGGCATAGAGCTGATCATTCCTATGCAATTTTCATGAAAATCTGAAGAACGGTTTTGGACAAACCGCATGGACACATATCTCCATGTAAAAATCGAACTCCCACAACTCTGCAGAAGAACATAGAATCTGAACAGGAATAAGATATGCACATCTAGGCATTGTGCTGATTTATCCTATGAAGTTCATAAAAAATCAAACCGCACGGATAATCAAAACCGGACAGACGGACGGACATTCTTACGGATTCAGCGTATGTGGCTATTCTTTTGTTCAAAATAGCCACACATAACAAAATGTCACCCCCAGTATACTGGGGAGACATAATTAGACCAGCTGTAATAGTGCTTTTCCCAAAAATCAAACAGTGAAACCTCAGTAGACCTTTGATCTGGGTCTACATTGTATGTCCTTTAAGGTCGCTTTGCAAAAGAGATAAAATAATAAGCTTGATCCTCAAAAGATACACATTTTAACACCTCTGCAAACAAAGTAGACCCAGATTAGGAAGCTCCTGTAGGATGTCTGATCAGGATCTACTCTTTTAGTATTTAGAAATGTCACAGACCAGAGTATGCAATACATCTACTTAATTCTTTCCTCTATGTACCAGAATGGAACATTATTTAATTAAGTACAAATGTATTATAATAGTGGGTGGGGTCTTACATGAACACTAAACAGGGAAAATGTTAATTCAATGTGATTTTCACTCAGTCAGACAGGTTTAGATTAACCCTTTGCCTTATGTAAGCGCATTTTGACGCATCTGCAAACAGAGTAGACCCAGATCAGACGGCTCCTATAGGAGCTGTCTGATCAGGGTCTACTCCGTTTACTTACGGTGTAATATAGATCTGATTCTAGATCTTCTGCCTGAGCCAAAATTTCATGTGTTAAATTGCCTTTATAAAAAATAATCTTATTAACGTTCATGACGTCATTATTTCCTATATGAATATTAATCAGGGAAAGGGTTAATAACTGTCGTACATACGTACTTAGGGCTGTTCCATTTAAATGTGTATGGGGTGCAGGAAGGCACTTTCAAATTCGGCCGCCCACCCATAGAAGTTTTTTACTAATGCACAAACCAAAAAGTACCATTTTTGCAGCATAACCCATCCATGCATAACTGTTTTTTAAAATGCCCTCCTGCCCCCTGGTACACATTTAAATGGAGCAGCTTTTAAGTAATATACAATGAACAAATGTTCTTGAAAAGCATTCAAAATGAGGACGAAGACATAAGAAAATGTACTTTACCCTTTACACGACATGTCAGAAATGCCCTTTAACTCCTTTGAAAATGAAGTAGATCCAGTTGGAACTGTTTGCTCTATAATTCTAGAATATAATTCATTCTTACAAGCTACTGAAAATATATAACTTGTTTTAACTTTTGGCATGCTGTAGGCAAATATAGTGATCAACCGTGACAATCTTTGCAAAATGCTTGGATTCTATATGAGTAACTTGGTCCAAGCTGTTTGACACTTAGCAAAGAAAGAGCAGAAAAAACAAGTCATGGGAGCACTGAAAGCAATGCCTTATCCCCTACCACTTATACTCTTTGTCATAAGTTAATGTAAAGCCCTTGCATGCTGAACATTCACACAAGAATCTGTATATATCATACGTATTGAGTCAAATATATCACTACTGACACATATAATATTCAATCAATAATCACAAACATGAGTAATGAGTTTCATGACAATATCCCATCTAGTTCAGTTTTTGAGAAAATGGCAGCTTTTACAAAAAAAAATAAAATTGGATTACTCTCATAATATTCAACGTTTTTGTTTAGTTTTATTTTTTAAAATAAATCACTATCTCTGGTACTTGGTCCCCTAGGCTCTCAGTTTTGAAATGTAAATAAACAGAGAACACTGTATTATCTGCTCAAGGCATGGGTCTCATTGGGAACCACCCTACTCATTGTTGCCAAGTTTGAGATTGAATAAATATAGTTTGCAATTGGGGAATTTATGGGGAACATTTCAGAGGTTTTCTTTTTTATTTTAGCCAAACAAAGGCAACTAGCCCTGCCCCTGACAGCATTGCTTTTGTACGGACTGACAGACAGGCAAACAGACAGACAGACTGACGGACAGTGCCATTACTATATGCCTCCCATTGGTGGCATAATAAAAAAATGTGACGGACAGACAGACAGGCAGGCAGACTGACAGACAATGGAAAAGTGATCCCTAAGTGACAAACTGCCACACTGAAAACAATTTGAGGACATGAGTGCAAGTCCCCTGAAAACAAAATGTCCTCAAAATGTTGGGTAATTTCAAAGATGCATCTTCACACACAACAAGTTTGGTGAAACTATCACACAAGAAAGTTATTTTTAAAATCAGCTAAATAGTTAATGGTACATGATACTGCCATTGCAAGATGTACTTTGGCATTCCAACCTCAAACAAGAAGGCCATGATAGCCCTTTATTGTTCACCTGGTTATAATAGATTAATGTATGCAATTAATTCATGTAACCTAGGGCGGGGCCATTTTTTGCCAAGGTGTCATAATTTTAACAGTCTTGGAAGAAAACCACTAAAGGATGCTACATACAAAATATCAAAGTTCTATGCCCTAACGTTTCAAACAATTTTTTTAAAGATTTTCCTATAAAAACCGATAAGCCCCGACGCTGGGTCATTTTTGGTCCGAGGGTCCATGTGTGCCCATTTTAACCTTTGACCCCTGATTAAGACCTTGACCTTTGAGATAGGAACCTGGTTCTTTTTTGTGACACATCGTCTCTGGATGGTGAAAAATTATACCAAGTTACTTTGAAATACATTCATTTATGTAGGAGTTACAGACCGGACACGACAAAATTGCCCCATTTTTTACCCCTCATTGTGACCTTGACCTTTAAGATAGTAACCGGACACATAGTCTTAATGTGGTAAACATATGTACCAAGTTATATTGAAATCTACTCCTGTATGCAGGAGTTACAGAGCGGGAACGACAAAATGTGCCCGTTTTTGACATTTGACCCCTGATTGTGATCTTGACCTTTTAGATAGGAACCTGGTTGTTTATTGCAACACATTGTCCTAAGTTGGTAAACACTTGTACCAAGTTATTTTAAAATCAACCCATGTATGTAGGAGTTACAGAGAGGACACGAAGTGGGTCTAACAGACGGACAGACTGAGAGACAGGCAAACAGACAGACCGACTGACCGACAGTGCGATTACTATGTGCCTCTCTTTGGTGGCATAAAAAAAGTGTGACGGACAGACAGACAGGCAGACTGACAGACAGCGGAAAAGTGATCCATAAGTGACACACTGCCACACTGAAAACAATTTGAGGACCTGAGTGCAAGTCCTCTGAAAACTAAATGTCCTCAAAATGTTGGGTGTTTTCATAGATGCATCCTCAAGTTTGGCGAGACCATCACCCAAGGAAGTTATTTTGAAATCAGCTAAATAGTTAATAGTACCTGATACTGCATACCTGATGTACACTGGGTACCTGATGCTACATGCCAAATATCAAAGGCCTTACAGTTTTGGAGAAGGCTTTTAAAGATTTTCCTATGAAAAACTGGTAAGTCATGACGCTGGGTCATTTTTGGTCCGGGTGTCATAATTTGAACAATCTCTATAGAGGACCATTAGAACAGAAGATGGTTAAGTATATTGTTGACGCCAGCATGACACACATACGCATGATGACGGACGACAGTCACAGGATCATCCCAATAGCTCACCTTGGTACTGTGTGCCAGGTGAGCTAAAGATATAGGAGATATGCTCCAGACAAGAACTTTCTATAATTGAGGTCAATGAGACATGCAAATGATATACAACACTTCGCCATATCAAGATGTACTGGAACGCCCCAAATATAACATTCTTAGCTGAAGTAATAAAGGAGATATGCTCCAGTTCCGAAGTTCACAAAGGGGGAAATTCTGTCAAAATGCAAATTAGATTTATTGCCCTTGGTCAGCATGTTGCCCTAGTGATGGCAAACAAGAGTGTCACCTGCTGGGAGAAGTGTTAGAATAAAAAGGAACAAAAAGTGTGACGGACAGACAGACAAGGGAAAATTGTGCCCTATGTGATACACTGCCTCTCGACAGGTGACAAAATAATCAGTACATGTACATTGTACTTAACCCTGTACTTGACTTGCCAGGAATGCCTTTAAATCCTTGTTGAAGTAGATCCGGATCAAACATCTCCTGTAGGAGTTGTTTGCTCTACAATTCTAGAATATAATTCATTGTTATAAACTTCAGACAACAAATAACTTGTTTTAATTGTTGGCATGCTTTAGGCAACTACAGTACTTAGTCCAACAGTCTACTTCCTTTAAAAACCAGTAGGCTTGATAGCAAAATTATATAACCTGGGTCCATGCTTATAAAGTTGAGTCTGAGTTTCGTTCTCAAGCTTTTGATTGGTCACATTTTAGTTCTCAAGCTTTTGATTGGTCAGATTTGAGCCAAAGGCTCAAATCTGACCAATCAAAAACTTGAGAACGAACTCAGACTCAACTAAACGTTTTATAAGCATGGACCCTGAAGGACTAACTATATTATTTCATTCACAAAATATCAAGTAGCCCACTGCAAAATCTGTTAGCTTCAGGCTACTGGCTAAGTTGTTATAAATATATGTAGTATTTATTATTATAAAATATTATTATTAAATACAAAACTTAGACCAGAGTGTTCGGAGGAACACATATGTCACCTTCTCGCACTTGACACAAAAATGTTAATATGCTGGAGTGAAATCAGAACAAAGGGAAATAACTCAAAAAAGTATTGCATGCAGAGTGGTAGTCCTTAGTTAAGTCAATGGTCATCAATGAGAGGAAGACACATGTGAAATTTGAATGCTCAATAATGATTAGTTTAGAAATGACAGCCAAAAAAAGAAAGTGTGATGGACACAGACAGACAACAGAAAAATTATCCTTAAGTGACACACTGCCTCTCTGCAGGTGACACAAAAATGGAATAAGACTGCTGAAGTAAAGAGATAATTCTCTCACCCTATTCTCCAAAATCCTGTATGTGTAAGTAGTCTCAGCTAGGACTAGTATGTACAACAATCTTCTTCCGCCTTGAGCTCATTCTACAATTTAAAAGTACAGTATAACTGCATTATTTCGACAGTCATTCTTCTGAGACACCCGCCTATTCCAAGGGATATTTTAGTTACCGACTTAATTTCTATTAACCCTTTCCCTGTTCTATGTTATTCCAAATTCCAATACTTACTGAATATTGATGGACAAAATAGTTATAATGGAAGGTGGAACATTGTAGTTATTTTGGAAAGTAAAGAAACTGATCTTTAAACTTTTAATAGCAAACAGAGCAGACCCTGATCAGATGAGCTATACACGTAGACGCCATCTGATCTGGGTCTACTACTCCGATTGCAGATGCCTGAAAAAGCATCTGAGGGAAAGGGTTAAATCACATTAAAAATACCTGCATTAATCTGAATACGGATGATCCGAAATTTTGAGCATGTCTGCCGGTCCTGTGGATCATTATGGTTCCCTTTATTGATCATGGCGTTTATTCTGAGACTGCTTTTTTGCAACTCTGAGATTGATATTTATACTTTCTTGATACCCTTTTGTAAACTTTTGGGAGATCACTCTGTTGGGCATTTATATTGGCATTATATTATTATTATTATTATTATTATTATTATTATTATTATTATACCATATTTATATAGCACTCTTTTCATATCTAAATACGTTCAAAAGTGCTTTACAATTAAAACATTTATACATACCAAAGCAGAAATTAAAGAAAATATAAGATATGAAATAGAAATAAAAACATAATAAACAAAACAAAAACATTTACAGTGTATTTCTAAGGTATAAAAAGAACATCGCATAACCTCAAACTTTAAAATCCATGTGCCTAGTAAGGTGTAATACAATTATGATAAGAGAATAAAGCAAAGTTGATGCCATACTATTTCTATAGTTAAAACATGCAACCGCTGTTTGGGCTTAAAATATATATCAGCCACCATAATACTTTAAAAAGGATTATATCTACTTAATGTGCGAAAAACAAAGACTTTTGACCTGAAGAATGTCACTTTAATTTGAAACAGATAATGGTGAAAATTAATGAATCTAATAAAATCAAAATGCGCATGCGTTCGCAAACGTACATATGTCTAAAAAATTTATGAACGGTTTGGTACTGCTGAAAATGTCCAAAATAGCATTGTTTTCCTTAAAATTACAATGCAGGCATACAGTAATCGCGTCTGTCCTTACATCCGTCCTAATTCCATGTCCATTCCATAACTTTTTTTTTATCTGTGAATGGATTTTAAAATAACCTGGCACAAATGTTCACTACACAAAGACGATGTATCACATTTAACTACCTGGTCCGTGGGTCATTGGTCAAGGTCATCCTTCAGGGTCAAAGGTTGGGGGCATAAGTGTTTCACAAACACACTCTTGTTTGTGTAAAAATTTGAATTTCGTGACATTTTCCAGTATGATTCAGCTAGAGAGCGACAAATGAACAATAATATATTCTAATAGTATTTCAGACGAACATAGCAAAGTCTGAATCAACTCGCCCCGATCTTCCTTACCACGACACAGCATGGGAATGCGACGATAATGTTAGTGTTTGTACCTCACCCCACCCACAACTGAAGGAATGGTGGCAAATGGAAAATAAGGCAAACTAAAATCAATTAGTGTAAGATTACTACAGTTCTAGGGATATGTCTAATAGCTTTGAAACAAATTCTGAGTTTATTGTGAAGGGTCTCCTGAGGGGACCCATACAAATTTGTCATTGTGAATGGACAAGTTTTCTGGTTTCACATATATAAGGAAAGAATCAGTGCATTATTTGAGCTGCGAAAGCAGCCCAACCTTATGGAGGTATGAGTTTTGACCATGATTAACCGCGTTCCTGTGTTTCTATAAAAGCCAATCTTTTCAATAACCATGGTTTACTGTGAGACAAGTTTTTATTTATATACGAGTATATTTAATCTATTTATTTTGATTCATAAATTTTCCTAGCGGGGGCACATTTTTTGTCGGGGTTATTTATTTATTTTCTGCCATGACCCAATTTCAGTGAATGCTAGTGAATTAGGTATAAGTGATTAAAATCACATACCCAATCATAGCCGTCAGTGTGTTGTAAGGGATATAGCGATAGATTAGGAAACACGAGTTTGTGGGTTTGATCCTTGGTGGAAGCCCAAATATTTTTTTTTTCATTTTTTCTTAGCACCCTTTAAATAGTTTACGTGCTTTTGCTTGAAAACCATTTTGTACATTTTGGCTTTGGGGAAGTTATTTAG
Source organism: Azorinus chamasolen (assembly GCA_963576725.1). Lineage (NCBI taxonomy): Eukaryota > Metazoa > Mollusca > Bivalvia > Cardiida > Solecurtidae > Azorinus > Azorinus chamasolen. The sequence goes on along the minus strand of OY755237.1, from coordinate 75,178,079 downwards.
CTTAGACCTTTTATTACTTGTGGTTTTGTTGACCGTTTTGCATATTTCACCATTGTGCATGCCTGCATGTAATCTTAAATGTATATCTTATACTAACATATAAATTTGGGGACAATATAAGTGAAAAAAGTTAATGGGCAATGAGTCGACCTATTCGAATAATTTCATGTAGACTGTAAGTATGGGGGTTTGTATGCCTATTTAGCAATAGTTATGTGAAGTGTTTGATGGAATTAGTGGTGAATGTCGTATGGTGCTAGAAGCTTTGTGATTTATCATAAATTAATTTTACTTGTAAAAATCACTTAATGTGATACTGCTTTCTACATCAGTGTGTTTCAGCAAATTAATAACATTGAAATATGATGTAATGTGTATTATTGGTGTCATACAAGGATATTATGCATCGTGGCTCATTAGAACACTATCCCGTTTCTGCTATTAATTTATACCTTACAGTCATGTTTTCCCAATATATCTGTTAATTCAAAGTACTAAACAATATTGCTCCCTCGTTTTCTTCTATCCTGATTAAAGACATGTTATGCAGCCATTTTATGCTTGCGTAAAAATTCGCTTTCAAAGGCTTCATATAGGTTGAATTTTTATGATACTGTTGTCGATAAATCCTATTACAAAATGACAATTACAAAATGCTCTCAGTTCTTTCGAGCATCGCAATAAGTTTTTTTCTGATCCATGTCGGTCCTTGAAAAGGGGACCTCTGGAATATTCTTGCCAAATATTTTTGAAATCTGACTTATGGTTATGGAGACGAATTTCTTCAAACTTTTTTTACAGACATTTACGGAAAATTAGCCCTCTCAGGCTCTCCCTGACGGCCATGTTTTTCAAACCAACATAATTTGAAGATTTCTGTAAAGTTATTCTGAAATCTGACCAGTAGTTTTACATAAGAAGATTTTTCAAAGGTTATTCATTTGGTTGCCAAGGCAATCACAGTTCTTTATTGAATTGAATCATTTGAACAATTTTGAAAGCGAACCATTTCATCCTTTACTCCATGAATATTCATATAGGAAATAATGACACCATCATGAATATCAATTAGATTAATTTGTTTAATAGCACATGGACACACAAAGTTTTGTCTGTGGCAGAAACAGCAGATTATTATTTATATTACATGTATAATCATAAGCAAACTGAGCAGACCCTGATCAGACAACTCCTATAGGAGCCGTCCTGATCTGGGTCTACTCTGTTTCAAAAGGTGTATTTATGGAGTAACGGGTTAAGGAACATCCTGGCCAAGTTTTATAAATTTCCTCTCAGCAGTTTCGGAAAAGACTTGGATGCTGATGGACGACAGACACATATTAATCACAATAGCTCACTCTGGCATTTTGTGATAGGTGAGCAAAAAATACTAATGCAACAATTAGCCTCTCAAGTTATTCATACAAGTATAACTCTTACAGCAGGACCTAAATGTAAGTCCTCTAAAATCTCAAAATGACAGGTAACATTTGGCCTGGCACACAAGTAAATGACTTCACTTAAGAAACATTTGCTAGTAATTGAACGAGAGCACCGCATGTGGATGCCAACACCAATCTGTAATTGCCAGTCAACAAATGGAGATAATTCTGTCAAAATGCAAGTTAGAATTATGGCCCTTTGTCTGAATGCTGCTCTTGTGATGTTGAATGGTGAACAATTGGGTGTAGTTTGATAGGGTCTAGGTCTAAAGATCTACAAGTTATGACCAAGGTCGTAATTTCTCAGTCTACAAAATGACATACAGTAAAACCTCGATTATTCGAATTTTCGTTATAAACGAAGTTAGACCCTTTTAGGCAGGTGGCTGCTTAATGCATGATGAAAGTCATGCAGAAAGCTCCTAGAGGAGCTTTCTGCATGACTTTCACCATGCATTAAGGTGCCACCTGTCTTAAAGATCGATAATAATACGTATTTTAGTGTTCGGATAATCGAGGTTTTACTGTATATTTATATATAACAGTATATATACAAACTGCAATGAAGCGGTACGGACCCCTATGTTCATCTTTACACATGTCATTCTCCAAAGCAAAAACAGAATATTAAAACGTCCGTATTTTTTAAAAAGACCGATGTCACGAACAGCACTTGTAAGCAAAGTAGTTTTCGGGATGGAATAAGTGTCAAGGATATTGACGTTATATAAATAATACATGAAGAGCTCAAAAAAGTACCATTAGCTACTGGCAAAAAAATTGGCTGGGTAGGGAGGTCGGGTCAGTCATCAATTGTGGTAGTGTACCCGTAAAAGGGATCCATTTTAAAAGCTGTCACTGGGAATGACATGGGAAGTATATTAGGAAAGATTGTGAAGGAGAGCAATTTGTTTAAAAGATTCATAAAAAATCAGGATAATTATCAAAGAATTAGAATTTAGATATTCCAGAGCAAGCCGTATAGCAATCAAACCAATGCAACACATGAGAATGTGAGAGTTATTTGTGTTGCAGTATTTGTCGAAACAAGTGCACCTGCATACTATGTGTAGTATAGGAAAAATCCGCCTATGGAATGATGCTTCTATGGAACTGTATACGAACAATTCTTAACTCCGTAGATAGAACATTTGACACATTTGCAAACAGAGTGGACACGGATCAAGTGGTTCTTGTAGGAACCATCTACCGGTATTAAATCAGGGTCCTTTCTATTTGCTTATGAAATAAATTTGTATTTCATCATGACCAAAATTTACCGTGATCACATATGCTAAAATGAAATGCATAGATCTAATATTAACATCCATATTCATACATAAAAGTTTGATAGCTCCCGACTTGTGTGGGAGAATCCGTCTTGAAAACGGATCTCCAGATTTCAGAAAATTGTGATCATGTTTTTCTCCATCCCATTTTTCCAACTTCGGTCTTGTAGACAGGTGTCAACGTAATGCAGAGTGAAAGTCGTGCAGAAAACTCCTATTGGAGCTTTTTGCACGACTTTCACCCAGCGTAAAGCAGCCACCTGTTTAAAAGTATCTTAAATTTCTGGTTCAGGGGGATTCTACTGTACATGTATTTATGTTACATGTAGTACAATAAAAACGTTGTAACATAGAGTTTGTATATTATTAGTGCTTCATATTTGCCTTTTATATAGCAACTTAATAACTCTGAAATGTTTCGTCCAAAAATCTCCCTTTTTGACATCCAAATCTCCCTCGTTTGAAAAGCTAATCTCCCTCTTTGCCTTGAAAAAATATCACATGTACAAAATGTATAAATGTATCTATATAATTCGAAAATGAGCATTCATGAAGTAAAGGGTTATCCCTTTCCCTGTTATATGTTTATTTCAAATTCCAATGCCTACTGAATATTCATGGACAAATTCCACTAGCAAACTGTTAACAGAGCTGACCCTGATCAAATGGCTCCTATAGGAGCCCTCTGATCTGGGTCTTCTGTTTGCAAATGAGTGAAATGGCGTTTGTATGAGGAAAAGCGTTAATATATGTGTTACATAAATGTTATTTCTCTCACTGTTTGTATGCACAGTATAGGAAATGTTCATGTTTTGGACAGATAAATCTCAAGTTCTGAAGTGACAGTCACTAACTGTCAACCGCTGGTCCTGTACTTTGGTGCATCATATAAAGTGTTTTTATATTGTTCAAGATATACTTTTTAGAGATTATTGTTTTTCCATTTCTAAATAACATGCCCAGGGAGTCAAAACGGAAAAAGTGTTTTTAGTGTTAGTTGTTTTTAATTATTTGCTGTCTGTGTGACCTGGATCCAAACTGGTTCCAATGTTATAAATTTTTCTCGAAGATAAAAAAGTCTGTTTTTCTAACCCTTTTGCCACTGTAAAACCTCATCAAGAGGCTTGATATCACCATTTACAGTAGAGTACACAAATGTGGACTACCATCTGATCAGGGCCTTCTCGTGATATAATAAAGATTTGATTCTACAGCAGCTGTTTTGATAAACAGTTCTTTTGTTCATAGCACAGTCGTAAAGATTCAATTCATTAATATTCATGATATATCTATCATTATTTCTTTCCTGAATATTTATGGAGTAAGTTTAAGGGTTTTAAAATTCCTTTACTCCAAGGATGTTCATGTAAGACATAATGTATGTACTACAAATATGAATATTATTGAGCTATATTTTATAATGACATCTTGAAGAATTTTTTACTGTGGCAGGCACTACACAAATAGGTATGTGACATTAAAGCTAATAGAGCAGACTCTAATAAAATAGCTTCTACTCTCTTTACAAATACAGTAAATCCACTCTAAACCGGACATTAAGTTTAGTATAAATATCGAACTGGGAGACAGGTGACAGCTTAATGCAGGATGAAAGTCATGCAGAAAGCTCCTCTGGGAGCTTTCTATAATAACTTTCACCCTGCATTAAGAGGCCACATGCCTAAAAGTATATAAAGTCTTCTCTACTAGAATTCCGGTTTAGGGCGGTTTCACTGTATATGCTAAAAGGTGTCTTTTCAGTGTAAAGGGTCAATGATAGGATAATAAACAATAATGTAAACTTGAACAATTGTTAGTACAAATAAATTGCTGAATCTGTATCATAAATTATTTAGATCTATGCTGCAGTTTCAAAAAAAGGTTCAAAAATAGGTTCACTCTTAATTTTAAGACCAAGTTATGTTCACCATACAACTTTTACAAGGCATACATAGAGTCTATATATATATGTATTTATTGAGTTTACCTAATTTGCAAAGATATTTAAGCACATGTGATTGTTTTAGAACCTTTATAGGAGCGCTCTCATCCATTCTAGGTCTTCAATGTTTGCTATGGAAAATCCATGCATCCAAAATGCATTTGTGTTTGCAGTGAATATTATTACAGTGTCTGAATTTGAATCGAGATTATATTTAATTCTTACCAGATCGAGATCAAATTTAAACCACGTGTGTCATCGTTTTTCAGGTTGTTGTCATAATTTACGCATTAGGCCTGAAACTAAAAGACTGCGTCATTGTTCTTGCCAAGTATCACGAAACACCCTTACAATGTTGAATATTCAAAGTGGAATGGCCCCTCATTGTTTAACCCATTCCCTTATATTGACGACTTTTGACGACTCTGTAGAAGTCACTTTGTGAAACCATTGTGATAAATAGAGCATTTGCTCCTATAGGAGCAAATGCTCTATTTATCACAATGGTTTCAAACTACAAAATTCTAAAAGTTTCCTTTTCTCTAATTAATGCTCCTTTTCGGTAGATTTATTCAAAGATGCTATATCTTAAAATAGCCTATGAGGTAATGGGTTAATAAAGTTCATTCAGTACGAAATGTAAAAATATGCCAGATGAGTTGAATGACAAACGGTACAGGTCCTGGAATATATTCTATAAGCCTTAAGGTTTGGGTCTTCGAGGTTCGCAAATGTCAGTAAAATCGTTTTGTGCAATCAAGGTGTTCACTCTAATTGACTAAAAAGCTTCCGATCTAAGCAAATGAATTCAACAAATGTGTATAAATAGTTACTTCAGTTATATCTTCCAATGCGTTAACTTAACCCTTTCCTTTACATAAACGCATTTTCACGGACGGAAGGACAGACAGACAGACGTACGCACGGGCTCACGGTAGGCGATCACAAAAGCTCACCTTAGCATATTCAGATGAGCTAACAACACCTCATTCATAAACACTTTTGATGGTACCAACATGCACAGGTGTCAAAGATAGAACACACAGGTTTTGCTGCACACTGCACATAGGAACTTTGGAGATGGGTCCTGGGTTTGGCTCAGATGCATATGACTCTGTGTGTAGTAAGGAGCTAAGGTATAAAACTATACGTCTGTTCCATAGACACCAGAACCCGACATATGGTAGTTATATAATCTAGAACATGTTGAGAAGTGCAGAGTTAGAAGCTGGTGTAAACATTAAACCACAAAAGTTGAGTACAGAACAGAACAGAACCATCGTATATTTTCATTGTTATATATCTACGGTGAAACATCTCTAAACCGAACACCCAAAATATAAAGTCATTGTTGGCCTATAAGGCAGACGGCAACATAATTCAGGAAAATAGTCACGCAGAAAGTCCCATTAGGAAGCTACTTTTACAAGACGTTTGCTAAAACCTATATTGATATTCATATTTTAGCATCGAATTAATGCTTAAAGATGGAGGACGATCAACGCCAAAAATGCATCACGCTTTGTGGCATTTCAACTTGCTTCATGGTAAATGCATTATGTTAAATGATTATTGCATGCCACGATGTGCTTTCTTCTTTCTTTGAAGTTTCTTCCTCGATCCGACATTCAACATTCTTTAAACTTATTTATTGATTATTATAAACATCAAATGATGTGTATCATTGTTTAAACTTCTTTGAAGCATATTCTTTGTGCTATTTGCTTAGCGCTTGGTGCTTGCTGCTTGATGCGTGGTGCTTTGTTCCAACTTCGTTACGTTCGACCCCGGCCTTTGTCGTACTCTAGCAGCTAATTAAGAGGCACGGACTAAAACGCTGAAGTGATTTGCCGAATACATAGATAAAGCATGAAATAGAAGGATTTCAAAACGCTGAAGACAAAGAAATAGAACGGTTACTGATCCATTACATTAGTGTGTGTGGGTCTGCCCTGTTTGCTAATGGTCTGTCATTATAGATATGATCCTACAAAGTCCGCCATGATAACAAATTCCTGTGGCCATGTGTTATTTTAACAATATAATTAATATTCACGATGTCATTATTTTTCACATGAATATTCAATGAGTAATGTGTCAACTGTGCAGTACCATGATCGCTGATGTGTTATAGGCCACGAGTATCTGTGTTAAATTAATTATAAATAGAAGTTTAAACTGATGGCATCATATTTAATTTTAAACAGAAATATGGGAAAAGGGTGATGTTGTTGTTGTTGTTGTTGTTGTTGTTTAAAATAAATAATAGAATTTTAAGTTGATGACATCACATTTAATTTAAAAAGAAGATTATGGGGGAAGGGAGTGTTTTTTTAAAGGATGTTACTTTTGGTGCAATTTTATTTCGTTGTCTTTTCATGTCCAACTAATCAGGGCCTGTTCTGTTTGCTTATGAACTTAGAATAAATACCTGGTTTCTATCATTGCCAAACACAATAGTGTCCAAAGGAACACATGTGTCACCTGCTGGGAGAAGTGCGACGGACAGACAGGCGGACGGTCATACAGACGACGGAAAAGTGACCACTGTCTGACACGCTGTCTCTCAGCAGGTGACACAAAAAAACCGGTATACTAATGCCATTATACATTATAAACAAGAGTGTTCAAAGGAACACATGTGTCACCTGCTGGGAGAATTATAATAATAACAAGAGGGTCTGAAAGGCCCTGACATCGCTCACCAGACAATCAGAGGAGAAGATTTTCAAAGTTTTCACTATGTGTTTCTATAGAAAACCAGCCGGCCCTGGGGTGAACCAATTTTGACACAAGGGGCATAATTTATGTAACTTTTGTAGAGGACCTCAAGTGAAGAAAATTTAAGAAAATGTAAATGAAATCATATCACAATGTAAATCTAAATAAGGGCATGTACAAAAGTATGTATACCCTCTCCCTGGGCAAATTGGTTGAATTTCAGAAAGAATATATTCATCTATATGGTTAATAACTCAAAGTCTCATCAGGTTCAATTAGTTTACACTCTGCATTTTTCAAAATTTGAAGCAGAGGTCATTTTAGTTTAACTAGTATTGAGCAAAAATATTTTCTCGTATTTATAATAATGACAGCGTGAGTAAATGACGTCACAAATATGTGATTTTAATAGCGCGTGCATTCATCCACCTGAATCGGGGTCAGATGTCATTTATGCATTTCATTTTCTTATGTGCAACACTTTATATATTATAGCTTTATATTAACTATTTGGATGCTAGTGGCAAATCAAATCTATGATAACAGATTGGATCCAGATTAGAAGCCATGTTACTCGGAGTTTTATCAGGATCCAAATGCGTGTCCATAAAGAATAAATCTACAAATTGAAGCAGACAACATTTGTTAATTATCCAGACGCAACATTACTGAATTTCTGAACATTGATTTCTTGTGTATATAGATCTGTGTTTTACTGTTTTGTATTTTGTATGAAATGCTTGTTTTGAGGGCCTCAAGGTAGGTTATTCATTATGACTATAAATGAGCTACCCTCGTTAAATAAAGTCTTTCAATGTTCAAAATTTCAGATATTTTCATTACACCTTCATGAGTTATTATTATTCATATCTTAATTTATTTTCAACCATTCCCCTGTTCTATGTTTATTCAAAAATTAAATACCTACTGAATATTCATGGGTAAAATAGTTATAATGAAATAAGGAAGGTGGGACAGTGTAGCCATTTTAGAAAGTAAAGAAACATCTTTCAAATTCTATTGACAAACAGAGCGGTCCCTGACCAGACAGCTGCTATAGGAGCCATCTGATCTGGGTCTGCTGTGTTTGCAAATGTGTGAAAAGATGTTAACATGAGAGAAATGGTTAGTAAACATATTATAAGTATATTGTACACAAAATGAAAATAATGTAATGTAATGTATTTCTCAAACCCAATATAATTCTAATAAAGATATGCTATTTTATGATATATTAGACATGTTTATATTTATAATCTCAGCCCTTTCCCTGTTCTATATTTAGTCCCTATTCCAATACCTATACAGAATATTTATGGACCAAAAAATTATAATGAAAATATGGAAGGTGGAACATTGCAGTCATTTCAGAAATTCTAAATAAACAGGTGAATGAAATTCCTTTAGCAATCAGAGCAGATCCTGATCAGACGGTCCGTAAATGAGCCACGCGTGGTCTATCACACATCGGCGATCAGGGTACTAGATACACAGTTGACCCTTTACTCAATGAATATTCATGTGAAAAATAATGACAATGAAATATATTGTTAAAATAGCACATGGACACGTGAGTTTTATCAGGGCAAACTATGCAGAATGATATCTATGACAGACCATCAGCAAACAAGACAGACGGACCCTGATCAGACGGACATAAAAAAGCAACAAATAAAATTGCACCAAAGGCAACATCATTTTTAAATAATTACCCCCCATACACACACACTTCTCAATAATGTTCTTTTTTCGCTCAAAACAACATTTAAAAACCAAATCAAACATTTAATTCGATCTTCGTTGAATCCATCCTCAGTACTTTCAGTAATTTGATTATCTGGTTTTATATGCAGCGCCACCTATTTGGCAAGTTCGGCTGAAGTGCATTATGCCTTCGGCGTTCGGCGTTCGGATTTATGCTTGTTGCTATGGGCTTACCGCATTGGGTCGTGTGTCGTTGGGACATGTGTCGTTGAAGAAACTTCAATGAAAGAAGGACTCCCATCTTACAATAATCGTTTAGCAAACTGTTCAATACCACAATGCAGGATGCATTTATCATGAAGCAAACTGAAATGCCACAAAGCATGATGCAATTTTGGCGTTGATCGTCCTCCATACTTAAAGATTAAGTGCTACAAACAACAGACACATGACCATTAGGGCGTAAACATAAATAAAAAAACAAGCTATGCGGCAGAAGAAAGCATGCGGTATTAATTTTTACAGAGACAGTCGTAAAATTTGCCACTTTGAAATTGTAAACGTCGACATTATACTGAGGAACCGCTATTTGACGACTCTTGCAAATTGCTCAGTTGCTATGGTAATTCATATTTCTCAACATCATGCTAGCTGGTCGATCTTGACTATTTCCGATCATATTAAGGGTTTGAAAAAGTATCGAGTAACTGTCAAACTCCTTGGTTCCTGGTGAGACGCCGGATCATTCGTAGGCGTCTCTTCCGGATTCATCCAATTCCTTTCTAGACTATTTTAACACCCAACCTCTGTAAATAAATCCACTGAAAATGAGCATTTACTTGTTTAAAGGAAATTTTAGACTTGATATGACATATTTGCATATAATTCAGAGCTATGGATAAATGTGCCTTCCCAAATACTAAACTCGTCATTACTCCACCAAACCCTATACTGTAACGATTCGTCGAGACGATTCGATTCTAAAGAGTGCTCATAGTAAAGGGTTTGGTGGAAAAGTAAAGGAGTTTTTAATTTACGCATCTTATCTGACCCTCTGTTTATGTGCATTGCAGTGATTTTAACTGCCTGCCAGTCAAGCCACGCTAAGCAGATGAAGGGCTAAATATCTAATGGGCATCATTGCATGAATAATCATCGAGTAAAGGGCTAACTACACTTTTTGCCATGGCCAAAACTTCCTGTATCCGTGTGCTATAACAGCATATTGATCTAAGTAATATTCACGACGTCATTATTTCTTACATGAATATTCATGGAGGAAAGGGTTCAAGAGTTAACAGATTACAAGAATAGTCTATGTTAGTGCGCTGCATAGCATGCAAAGCACGTCTGAATGTAACTCATCACATAAACAATTTGTTGCTTAAGCCCCTCCATATTGAATTTTCATGTAAGAAATAATCACATCATAAATATTTATTAGCTAATATTTTTAATATGGTAGACACGGGGCTTTTTGGTGTTTGCAGAAATTGTATAGTCACCTGTATTGCAATTTCGTAAGTAAACATGACATATCCTGATTAGACGGTTGCTATAGGTGCCTCTGATCTGGGTCTACTCTGCTTGCAAAGCGTGAAAATGCGTTTATATGAAGTATAGACTTAAAACCGTTTGGTGCTTGCTTGATAGGTAGTATAATGCTGCAATCTAATTTGAATTACACGTGTTAAACCATTTTCTCCGTTAATATTCAAGATAGAAATAATTACATCATGAATATTAATTAAACATAATTGTTTTAATAGCACATGAAAACAGAAATGTTCCGTCATGGCAGAAACTGTAAAATCATATCTAAATTATATCATAAGCAAACAGAACAGACTCCTATAGGAACCGTCTGATATGTGTCTACTCTTTTTGCAAATGCGTAAAAAGGCGTATTTAGGAAGGATATAGTTAAATAACCCTACCTTCTGAATGTCTGCATTATTTGATTTTATAGTTATAATTTCTTATATTAATGATTATGTAAATTATTACAAAATCACAATAGCATTCATAACCACAACGAGTGTGTGTCTTCACAAAGAAACACATCCACTAATTGACTGACCATGTCTACAACATGATAATGTAAATACGAGACCGTATCCTTCAATAAACGCGTATTACGTCTTTATAAACATACTACAGGAGCTGTCTAATCAGGGCCCCTCTGTTTAATTATAACATACATAAATTCCCCTTGTTCATAATGCCATAAAACAAATGCAGTTAATTAACATTCATAAAGTCATTATTAATTTCGTTACATAAATATTAATCAGACGATGGGTTTAAATTACATATTTTCGTTAAGGCACTGCTGCATGGTCCATTCGTTTAGGACGCATGTACTGGTCACACGTTAGTGTGTGCATCCGTTCTGTTGTAAAATCTCGATGATTCGAAGTTTCTGTATTGAAGAATTTAAACTCTTTTAGACAGGTTGCTGTTTAATGCATGGTGAAAGTCATACAGAAAGCTCCTAGAGGAGCTTTCTGCATGACTTTCACCATGCATTAAACTCCCACCTGTCTGAAAGAATTATATTAACAATAATACGTATTTTAAGTGTTCGAATAATGGAGATTTTACTGTAAGTAGTTCTCAGACAAACCATTAACTGGCCTGTGTTCTAAATGACGAGTTAGTAGATACCAATCCGTCTCATTAGCGCCACAATTTGTATACATTATCATTTAGGCCAATCCGTCTCATTGGCACCACAATTTGTATACATTATCATTTAGGCCTGAATCATACTCTTCTTCGAATAAGGAAGTCCATTAGATACTATTGCCAGTTAATGATGCCAATGGTTCGTTTTCTCTCAGACTGTTGCCATAATCTAACCATTAAACCATAATCCTTTCCTACATATAAACGCTTTTCACACATTTACAAACTAAGTAGACTCAGATCAGATGGCTCCAGTAAGAGCCATCTGATCAGGGTCTGCTCTGGTGCTGACGAACTTATAAAAGATCTGACTATACAGTTTCTTCGAATACCAAATATCCTGTGTATATATACCGTTATAAAATTCAGCTTATAAATATTAATTATGTCATTATTATTTCTAACATTAATATTCAAAAGGTAAATGATTAATTCGAAAATACTATGGAGAAAAGGTTCACATCATTTTTACAGACATTTTCACCAACTACAGTTTCAAAGTTCAAACTGTAATCAATATGTCTACCAAAATGCAATCTGGGAATCAACAGTTTGGACAGTCCAAAAAAACAGTGTGGGCTTAAATCTTAAAGTGCGCGTTTCTTGCAACTTGTTTTGCGTGTCAGATTAGGTCTTAATTAGTCCACATGTTATCTGATTTCAAACTGTCTGTGACATCTTATGAATAGGTTCTTAACGCTGAAAGAATTAATTCAGTTCAGTTTGAAAGCCAAATTCTTTCCAGTTACAGTCAAACCCCTAAACCGGATTTCTAGTTGAGGAGTATTTAGGTACATTTAGACATGTGCCTGCTTAATGTAGGGTTTAATTCATGCGGAACGCTCCTAGAAGAGAACCTTTCTGCATGACTGTCACACTTCATTAAGCTGCCACGTGTCTCCAAGGCCGATATTTATACTAAATTGAACGTCCGGTTAGAGGGGATGTACTGCATACGATTCTTCTATTTTACAAGGATATATGACCTGCATATTTTTATTAGTACATATATCGTCTGTCTAGACGCTGTTCTTGGAAGTCCTTTGTCACACTGCAAGAGAAGGCTCTCAGATGTAAATACGAATTGACAGGAGACAGAGAGCATGATTGACCGGAAACAAAGCAGTAAGGTTTCACATCGATTACTGTATCAATGAAAATATCCAGTTAACACTGTTTAGAGTTACTGTTCTTTTTTGTCACGGTGCTGTTCGAGCGACTGTGTGGAATTTACATGCACTTTTGTACCATTTGCATTAAGCTATCATCTGCCTAACAGACACATTATTAGACCTGTTCTTGGTGGCCTCTTAAGACAGGTTTTACTGTAATCTAGCCATTGCTTTTGTACGTTTCATAATGTATGCGCTATAAACCAGTCATGTTTCAGAAGTCTATACACATGATTCCTATATTAATATTTACATTCGCCCTGCAACGTCCTTATATAACCTTATTCTAAAAAGAAAGCTGCATTTTCCCATGAACGTTCATTTCAATACCGGTTTGAGTCGGTTCTCCTTTTCCCAGAATTCCGCTGGACAATTTACTGATTAAAATATTGTATTCATTCTATATTTATAGTAGGTGTTTGGGACTATTTTTCATACCATATGTAGAGATCATTGTCTATATGGGATGGGAATAGATGATTGACACATCTTCTTTCACAATTTACTTCTCTCAATTCTCTCTTTGCGTACTACATTCAAACTCTATGAATCAACGTCTGTTCCCAAGCGACGTAACGTCACTTCCGTGTTATGTACACGTGACGTAAGGAGCGTTATCTCCAACAACCTTACTACGTTAGAAACGAACCTGGCAACGACCTAGATAGCGGCTATTACGTGACCGGTATATAATATTTTTAAAAAAATCCGTTGAAATATAAGAAATACAATGGAATATAAATATAAGAAATAAATGACGTGCTCCCGGTGTTCTTGAGGTTATGCAACGCATAGCTTTACGAGCAAAGATTCACGTGAAGCCCTTCGGGCTTCACTTACATTGCTCGGAAAGCTATGCGTTGCATAACCTCATGAACACCGGGAGCACGTCATTCATTTCTTAAATATTTACATTCGCCCTGCAACGTCCTTATACAGTATAACCTCTGTTGATCGGCACCCCTCTTAACCAGAAACCCCTGTTATCCAGCACTGCTGTTTGGTCCCGGCAGTTTCCCTATTTGTTTTATGTATCCAAACTCTCTCTTGATCGGAACCCCTGTTAACCGTTAACCGGCATACATTGACAGGCAAATTAGCGGTTTTTCACACCTTGTTATCCGGCGGTTTGCTTACCTGTGATCATTGACAGTAAGCGCTTTACATTCAGATAGGTGATAAGTACCGTTAATGGGCCTAGGATAAATTGACCGCCCTTTATAGATTTATTTTGTTATCGTCATTGAAAATACGTGTATGTACACATGTCAAAAATGGCAATACCAAATTATTTAGCGTCCGGATCTACGCTGTTTGCTAATTGTGTAAAAACCATCGGTGATGGTCCGCATATACATGTACCTGTGTAGAATCCGAACTTGTAAATAAAATATAGTACGAATGTTCCGGTGTTTTAGTCGAGCCCTTTATACATGTGTGTTTACTTCCAATTGTACGCTTAACACGTTATGCCTATATTTTACATGTACATGTAGTTCAAAAGACAATAGACAAACAGATCCTGATCAAATGGCTCCTATTTAAATGGAGCTATCTGATCAGGTTCGGCGCTGTTGTATATATGTATATGTAATTTGTGAATTGTCATGGTGGAATTCCCCTCGCAGCGAAAAAAGGACTTGGTGGAATGAATATTTGGGTACGTAATCTTGTGAATCTAGGCATAATTCTGTTAACCGGCACCCTCTCTTAACCGGCATACTGACGTGGAACCATGGGGTGCCGGATAACAGAGGTTATACTGTATAACCTTATTCTAAAAAGAAAGTTGCATTTTCCCCATGACCGTTCATTTCAATACCGGTTTGAGTCGGTTCTCCCTTTCCCAGAATTCCGCTGGACAATTTACTGATTAAAATCTTGTATTCATTCTATATTTATAATATGTGTTTGGGACTATTTTTCATACCATATATAGAGATCCTTGTCTATATGGGATGGGAATAGATGATTGACACATCTTCTTCTTTCACAATTTACTTCTCTCAATTCTCTCTTTGCGTACTACATTCAAACTCTATTAATCAACGTCTGTTACCATGCGACGTAACGTCACTTCCGTGTTATGTACACGTGACGAAAGGAGCGTTATCTCAAACAATCCTACTACGTTAGAAACGAACCTGGCAACGACCTAGATAGCGGCTATTACGTGACCGCTATATAATATTTTAAAAATAATCCGTTGAAATATAAGAAATACAATGGAATATAAATATAAGAAATAAATGACGTGCTCCCGGTGTTCATGAGGTTATACAACGCATAGCTTTACGAGCAAAGATTCACGTGAAGCCATTCGGGCTTCACTAACTTTGCTCGTAAAGCTATGCGTTGCATAACCTCATAAACAACGGGAGCACGTCATTCATTTCTTAAAGGTACACAGTACAAAGTGAAATGTTAAACAAGTAGCTTTGTAACCATTACTATGTCATCCGCGACAAATTAAACTAGAACTATATAGGTGATTAATACCCCCAATAGCACATTTGACACATATGGGGTCAATGCAGGACAACTTCAATCCGTAGCACTACCCATCAACTCAATGCAGGACAAATTCAATCCGTAGTACCACCCATCAACTGGGACATTATTATTATATCTGTCTCATGGTCTAAACTGTAACTAAATTTAAGGAGAGATAATTAAATAATGATGTGATGAAGTAAAAACCAAAATCACAGGAGTACAATTTCAATAATGTTCTATTGAAGCAAAGACCTATGAAAACCTATGTGTGTGTTTATGTATTTTAAGTATGTGTGTGTGTGTTTCACTTGTTTCGTTTTCATTTGGAAAAGGGAGATAATTAACGAAAAGAAGAGACGAATCTAAACCCTTATCGCAGATGCACAACTTCAGATGGTATTCAACAATACTTCAACATTTAAAAAGGTTCTGTTGAAGTATGACAGAGTAAAGCTCCGGACCGCTAAATTTTCATTTGTTAAATTTAGAAAAGGGAGATAATACATGAGTGAAGAATCAAATTAAAACACAATTGCAGGTGCAGAATCTCAGATTGTGTTCAACAATAATACTTAATTAAAAAAATCTGTTAAAAGAAGTTCTGTTGAGGTATGACAGAGTACAGCTAAGGTCTAAATTTCATATATTAAAATTACGAAAAAGGAGATAATTCAATAACGAAATGATGAATCAAAACTGCAATCGCAGGTGCATAACAACAATACTGCATAATTTTAAAATGTTCCATTGAAGGATGGCAGAGCTAAGCTTCGGACAAATTTTGGTCTATTAAAATTACGAAAGGGGAGATAAATCAATAACGAAATGACGAATCAAAACTGCAATCGCAGGTGGACAAATTTAGATGGTGATCAACAATACTCCGTCCTACTACAAAATTCCGTCCACAGACGGACGAACGGTATATCCCCCTTCCACTTCGTTGTGGAGGTATAATAAAAGGAATCCACTTATTACTATAGTTTTCAAGGAAACCCCACCCAGATCTTATTTTGAACCAGTCCAATTTTCATGTTGATGGGACACAGCAAACTCACATGGACTTTTGTACACAACTTCTGATCTGTTTTGAATGTTTTGTTTATCTTTCGGATTTACAACCACATTCCTAATAGTCTGGTTGGGTTTTAAGGCCGTGTTGATTTAGTGTTTTTATTACTCTGCTTTCACTTTCTGCCAAGTGATGTTGTGAAGTACACGCTGCTCCAAATAATGGCCCGAGGCTTTTAAACAGTTTCATTAAACAGTTATTGGGAAGGAACATATAGTCAATCTCGGTTTCGTTTGAATTTCTTATGCTTGTTTATACAACTTTTATGTGCATACTATAATGTATTCAAAATAAGATTTATAAACAAACCAATTCCGTGATGTATGGAATACAATATCTGCCGGAAAATATATTTAGTATTATACAAAAACAAGCTTTCGACAACTGACTTAGAAACTTTAATCTTTTTAAAACTGAACAGCCAACAACTTGAAAACTATTAGTCATAGGCAGAACGTTAGACTGCGTTTCATAACATGATCAACTTCATTGCGTTTTTCAACATATTCTATTATGCAGTTATTCATACGTAAGTTTAATCACTGGAAACAACTTATGATGTAAAATTAAATATATCTATCTACATTCGAAATATTGATTGGTATGGCTACAAATAGCCATATTAGAGAGTGATTGTAACTTAATTATATACACGCGATGCACTGGATTGGAATGAATGAACACGATTAATTAACCTTAAGCCTGTTGAGCAAATTATTTTTGCAATTGTTTTCACCTACTACATTTTCAAAATTCAAGCTATAATGAATTTGTCTACCGAAATGCAATCATGGTGTCAAACAGTTTGGATCCTGATGAGACGTCTCATCTGGATCCAAACTGTTTGCATAGGTATTCACTGTTCAGTCCATAGCAGGCTTAAGGTTAACTGAGCACTACATTGTGATGAAATATTATGCGATAGATTTAGTGTTTATTCCACCGTGTACTATTACCAAAACACAATGTTTTACAATAGTTTACTTCATTGTCAATTTTAGAAATGTTGATCAGTTTTTGGACTTTTATCGGGGCTGTGTGTTCTAACCTCAGCAACATCGAATAATGTAAACATTATATTAAATGTTCCATGGTCAGGAGAAACAAATATACGATATAATATTCGTTCAGAGTTTAATCACTGTAGTTATATCAACTATTTAAACAAGAGAAAGAGTGCACTGATGTGGGGAATGCACAAACCTATATACATTGGTATCATTGTCATAGATTAAGCTCAATACATGCATAATTTTGCCTATTTTTCACACGTCAATATTTCATACCTAATTTTGCAACGCTTCATAATTATTCTGATCCATATTCTCCCTATCCAGATCCGTGTAGTAATTAACATCATTGTCGTTGGCAGAAGAGTCGACATCAACCTGAATGGTGGCTGGATCACTGTCTTCAGAGAAATGTGGGTCCATCGAACCCATTGCAAAGCTGCCCTTGGCATGCTGCATTTGATCAATGTTGCAGTTATAATACTCATGGCTGACATGACCGTTGTCAGGTCCAGTCGGACTGTTAGTGACATCAGGAGATTCCTTGTTGTTCCCATCAAATATTGAACAGAAGTGAATATTCCATCTAAAATGCACAATGACTTTGATATCAGGTGAAGAATTATTGTACTGGGGCTTAGATCAGTATTTATTAGTCCCTCAACAAAGAACAATTTATGACGAGGCATTAGACTGGTCTTCTTGTGACAAGTCTCCTGAAAAGGCACAACTGTTGGTTTTGTGGAGAAATGAAGAACATAATGTCGCAAAATATTTACATGTACCGTGTAACTAACTATTGCCCGAAACCCTATCTACATTAAATACACTCATTGCAGCTAAGATAACTGAATGTGTGTTTAAAAATAATGACACCTAAAGTATGAAATGATGTTTGTGTAATCAATATATACCAGTTTCAGATCATAAATAGCATGTAAACACAAACCTGTTACGAAATAACACTATCACTATGGTCAAGGTAAGTACAACTCCCGCAGCAAACGCACAAACGATGCCGACAATGTAACCTTAAAATATTGAAACATATCGATACTTTATATTAGTTTGACGGTAAGAATGTGAGATAGTAAAACAACTACTTTGATTATGTTTAAGAAATAATTCTCAACTAAAGCTTGAAATATCACAATCGGCATTAAAATGAATTAAACCGGTTATTATGAACTGGTCAATATAATATTGATTCTGTAGGAAATGAGTTAAACACTTATAGGAAATGAGTTACACACTTGTAGTATACAATTTAAAAGATACACGGTTTGTTACTCATTACTCAATATTACGTCCTACCAAGCTGTTGGTCACCGCCTAACTGCTCTCCATTTTTGTTATCTGTACAGTCACACGTACTAGATTCAGCCCCCGGTTGTGTCGATGTCTCTTTTGAGAATACACTCAAAGTCGAGGTCACTGAAAATTATTTTCCTTCGATTAGAATATTTTTATTCGCAGTCAACATTCGAGAAAATATTTTACTTTGAATAGATCTTAGGTTAGTATATATGTAGTCAATAGTTCTACAGCATGTACAATAATAACAGAATCTAATACTGGACTTATCAGCTGGCCGGTATGTTTTGCTGAGCTATTGCAGTACATTACATTATTTCTGTCAACTACTAATTCTGGCAATGACAACATGACCCTTACTTTCTCCCTGGGTACATTATCATTAAATAAGTTCCATTTAACATCAGTTTGTATTTCTACAACTTTATATTTTAAGTGTCACAGTCACTACCAGAAGAAAACATGTAACATCTCCTAACTGCCTTTCGTTATCTGTTTATGTAAATAGTTCCTCACATCCAGTATGACGTACATGCAACATGTGTATGTAAGATACGTGGTTGGTCGTAGTCTGATTATAGATATGTGTTGTCTCTTTTGGTTCTGAACAGCGTGGATAATTTTCTCATGTGTCTGATTAGAATTACCACCTTCTGGTCCGGTTTGAAATTAGTTAGACGTTTGCGTAAATTGTATTTATTCTTTCTTTCCTTTCTACATTGTGTTACACCTTTGCATCTTACGCTCAAAGCGATGCGTTTTTGTTTCCTAGTTTTCTACTAAGCAATAATTTTGCGAGTATCATATATAGTGTACTGCTATTGATCGGTTGACATCTTAGAATTCAAATCGCCAATGTATATGTTAAGCAATAGTTTAGTCCTTTTCTGCAAACAGAGTAGACTCAGATCAGACGGCTCGTTTAGGAACCGTCTGATCAGTGTCTTTTCAGTTTACTATATAAATTGATTATAAAGATCTGGCCAAATTTCCTTGAAAAATATTTACATTACAATACTTAAGTTAATGAATATACGTGAATGAAGTGATCAATTCATATATATAGGGGAAGGGTTAAGAAACCCATGAGCACTAGGTATAAGTTTGATTCAATTGTTTAAAAAGGCCTGCACTATACTACATTACATAACCTTCTGATCTTTTGAGAATAAAGAATTCAAATACAAATACCTGTGTGAGATGAGGTATCGACCTCGGTTGTTTTGATGGATGGTGCGTGACAAGTAATAGAGAACCTCACTCCTGAAATGTATATCATTAATAAGCAGTGGCAATTGCAAATTTCTTACAGATGTTTTGTGTGAGTGAAGCTATCAGTTAAGATGTAACTGTAGAACTATATTTGTAAATATTAAGCTATCACTGTATTTTGTAAATATTACGCTATCGCTGTATTTTGTAAATATTAAGATATTTCTGTAGGTTGTAAATATTAAGATATTTCTGTACTTTGTAAATGCCTGTATGTTGTAAAAATGTAAATATATTTCTATAGGTCGTAAATGTCAAGATGTTACTGAGAACGTAGCGTACACCAAGTTCCATTCTAATATTTAAGTACTAACAGTCGACTACATAAAACAGTTAGTGTGCATATATGTTAAGATGACATCCCATTGGTGGTAAAATAGATACAAATATTTACCTGAGACTATTAGGAGGCATAGTTTTGGAATACCCTCTGTCGTATTTTTCCTGAAGTTGATAGTCATTATTGAATTGTCAAACAAAACATAATCTGTTGTATTCGCATCAAAAGTTGTATTTCCAACAATGAATTCAGCGCCTTGGATGCTATTTGTCAATGATGAAATCCCAAAGTTTACAAATTCATCGTGTTTAAGGTAGCAATAGCACATTGCATCTGCATCCTCAAAACCGTCAGCTTGAAGGAAAACGAGTAATTCATGTTTTCGTTCGCCTTTTTGGCAGATTTCTAAATAACTTCCTGTTAAAAAAGAATATACATGGTTAGGAAATGTATTGCAAATAATCGCATATTACCGTAGTTACAGTTACTGAACATCTATGTGACGTTTAATCATGAAAGCTGAAAAAATGAAATATTCCTGAATCTTATTGATAGGATTACTGAAACATTGTTTGTGCTTGTAAGACGTAAAGATAGTTCATACATACTCTTATTGAACAGAAATAGGCTGGGTCCTAGTAATGGTTACCGTAGCATCCCCCAGACTTTTTTTCATGGGTACCAAATTGTTCGTTGGGGTCCTCAGAACACGTTTCGAGCACACACCCAAAAATAAGTTTATCCCAGCTATGTTTTATTTAACGGTTTCCATGGTAACCCGAGGTAATTTTCGAAACTACCTTGGTTCAGAAGAGGCGTCATAACTTTGCTTTTAGAAGCAATAGAAGGACAAAAAAATACCAAAGTAAAGCAGAGACATATAGCTTGAATATGATATATAATTTTATTAATATTCATAAATGTATTCTTATGAATATTAATGAGGAAGTAAACAAATGAATTTTTTTAGAAAAACAAAGTTTTTTTGTTTAGTTTGAGAGGTCTATTATTGCTAAAAAATTATTGAATTTAGGTTTAAATTGTTTGTTGGGGTCCTCAGAACACATTTTGAGCATTCCCTAAAAGTAATTTTGCCCCAGCTGTTTTTTAGAACTATCTTGGTTGAGAAAATGCGTCATAACTTTGCTTCCAAAGAATATAAGGACAAATCAAGAACCAAAGTAAAGCAGTGACATATAGCTTGAATATGATATAAACTTTCAATAATATTCATAATGTATACTTATTAATTTAAATGAGGATATAATGAAATTCGTTGTCTTTAGAGTCTGTTGTTTAGTCTGAGAGGCATATTAATGCACAAAACTTATTAAATTTAGGTAAAAATTGTGTGCTGGCGTCCTCAAAACACAGTTTGAGCATTTCCCCCAAAATAATTGTGTCCCAGCTATGTTTTATTTAACGGTTTCCATGGTAACCGGAGGTAAATTTCGGAACTATCTTGGTAAGAAAATGCGTCATAACTTTGCTTTTAGAGGCAATAAAAGGACAAAACAAGAACCAAAGTAATGCAGATACAAATAACTTGAATATGATATGCAATTCTATTAATATTTATAAATGCATTCTTATGAATATTAATGATTATGTAAAAATCCGTTTTGTAGTAAAACGAGTTTGTTATTTAGTCTGAGAGACCTATTGATATACAAGAGTAATTCATTCAGGTTTAAATGTTTTGATATTATCATGCAAAGAAAATAAACCAAATTTGATTCATGTAATATTTCTATAAAGCATGTATATTTAAGCTTATTTGCACATAACATGCGTAAATAAATAAGCAACTTTACATGAGCACTATATTTAGCATTCTTTCTTGTGTACTATCTTTTCTATTATTTATTTTGCACAAAATACCAGATATTGAACAAAAAATGTCAAGAGCAGAGGATCATTACTTTGGGTTCATGTTTAATTTCTTCATGAAAATTAATGCATATTTATGAATATTAAGGAGATGTTAAAATAAATACATTTGAATGAGTTGGTCTTCTTATCTAATAATATTTTAGTAAACCAGTACAGAACTTGATACTGACTGAAACAGAGATATTGATATTCATGTATATAAATATGTAGATAATGAATATTATTTTCAAAATCATGAATATTAATGAGAATGTAAACAGTTGTTGAAAAGTAAGTATTTCTATTATGTTGCAATATAAATGTATGTGAACAACACATTTCTTGTAAGAAAATGCAACGGAGGAATTAAGCCTCATGCATGTTTTCATGAAGAATACTAATTTTATACTCATGAATATTAATGAGTGTTGTGTTTTGCAACACAATAGAAAATATATAGCATCTTGATTGCAATCATCAGCATATGTTTACCCATATTAACCTTGCGTAACTTTGAAATTACTCGCGATGTTTTATGTATTTGCTTGATTATTTACCACTGCATGCCAGGCCAACGCAAGGCTTCTTGCAGGCATTTCGCGGCAGATTGGGCACACATAAAGTGTTTCTGACCTGCTGCGGATGTTCCGCTTCAGCTCCCTGTCCAGTTTCGTCCTTCTGGAGAGGGGAGACGTGTGAGGTTGCTGTCCGACGGAAGAAGTATTCTTCTCTTTGGTCAGCGATTCCCTCATCACGGACAAATTAGTGTCCTCTAACGTTCAGGAGAAGTCTGCTTCTTCTTCTAAATCTCTTTCGTCAACAGCCCATGCGGTGCAGTCAATTCCCCAGTTCTTAGTTGCCGCTCGGAACCCAACTGCTGACCCGTGCGCAAATTCCCCGTTTACCTCTTGAATGATCCCTTTGTTCTGGTCTAAGGTATTCTTGTTGCCAGGTGTCTAGGTCAGCTTGTTGCCTAGAGAGTTTTGCCTGGCCCCGGTCAATCTCGGAAAAGTCCACGGTGTCCTGGGGTCCGGGCTTCCATTCACGACTTCACCGGAACACCGGTCTAAAGGGATCCGGTCCGATGATGTCACCGGGAATTCTTTTGTCCGGTGTCCCAAGTTTGCTCTCCACCGGTTCGGTCCTTTGGACCGAGATACCGAAGTGGACTGGTAAATCAACCGGTCCAATCTTTTCTACCGGGCATTCTGTCTCTACATCGCATTAAAGTTTTGAAATTCAACAGGAATCTGCTCTTGCTAAGTATAGACGTTATTGGTCGTCTAGACCCTGTCATTACATCGTCTTCGTCTTCGGAGTACAGTTCGGACTCCCAAGCCTCCATCCAATTCCACCGGTTATGAAGCGTAAACACTCTTCTTATTCTTCTGATGGGAATCGGCACTCGCGCTGCTCTCATCGCAGGCGCAGATCGAGGTCTTACCATTACTCTTCTATGCAAAAACATCGCTATTCCTCTTCTGAGGGAGAGCAGGAAGACACTTTGTCCATTATGGCTCCTAGGGATGATCCTAGTTTTAGTGGAATCGGGCTCTGTGGAGGCCTCTCACTCAGATTTAGACGGGACTCAGTCCTCTTCTACTTTAGATGATTCGGAACATCAGTATTTTTCTATTGAGAAGGCGTGTGAAGATTGTTTTAGAATCTTCCCAACCTATGTCTGTCCTAGACCCCCGAATCCTATTCACAGGGGTCCTATATCCTCTTCCTATACTAGCTATAGCTAGTGTTAGTCGAAAAAGTGGACCTCCCTAACCTAGCTAAGTCTAGGAAGTATCTCCTCCTTCCAGGGGACTTCTTTCCCGTTTGCCTGACCTGGACAAAGATTTTTTGTGCCAGGTCGGCAATTGGGTGGACTATGTCCGCTAAACTCTTACGGACATTGGCTCCCTTGGTCTCTCTAAGGCCTCTGGCTTCAATTGACAATCGTCCTGGGATGTTTTATCAGATCCCCTCACTGAATTCCGACAGACCCAGGGTGGGCATTAGGCCTTCCTCTCCCAATGTCCCTCTCTCACAAGTCTTTATCGTCGGGAGTTGTATCAGCGCCAACAGATGGGGATCACTTCAAACATCGACCTTCTATCTGTGGCCTTCTCTGTGGAGCTTGAATCCGAAGTTACTAAGTGCCTTTCGTACCATCTGGGCCGTTTTGCCAAACTGGTCTTGGGTCAAGGGTTCACATCGACAGCGAATATGCTCCGCTGTCTCCGTGGCACCGTCTTCCAGTCGAAATTATATATAAGTTTTGTTGCTCGCCTGTCTGCTTTACTTATGTTTCAATATTATTTCATTTTTATTAATATTCATGATTTTGGGATAATATTTATTAGCTAAATATATTGATATCTCTGTTTCATATATTGGTATCTGTATTCATAAATATGACATTTATATTCAGGAAACCGTTAAAAAACATAGCTGGGACACAATTATTTTGCTCAAACTGTGTTCGGAAGACTACAGCAAACAATTTAAACCTGAGTTTAATAAGTTTTGTGCATTAATAGGCCTCTCAGACTAAACAACAGACTCCTTTTTCTAAAAACAACGAATTTCATTACTTCCTCATTAAAATTCATAAGTATAAATTATGAATATTATAAAAATTATATGTCATATTCAAACTATATGTCTATGCTTTACTTTGGGTTCTTGTTTTGTCATTCTATTGCCTCCGAAAGCAAAGTTATGGAAATCGTTAGATAAAACATAGCTGGGACACAATTATTTTGGGGTAATGCTCAAAATGTGTTCTGAGGACCCCAACAAACAATTTAAACCTAAATTCAATATTTTTTAGCAATAAACAACAAACTTCGTTTTTTCTAAAAAAACTCATTTTTTACTTTCTCATTAATATTCATAAGAATATATTTATGAATATTAATAAAATTTATATCATATTCAAGCTATATGTCTCTACTTTACTTTGGTTCTTATTTTGTCCTTCTATTGCCACTAAAAGCAAAGTTACGACGCATTTTCTGAACCAAGGTAGTTTCGAAAATTACCTCGGCTTACCCTGGAAACCGTTAAATAAAACAGCTGGGACAAACTTATTTTGGGGGCATGCTCAAAACGTGTTCTGAGGACCCCAACGAACAATTTGGTATCCATGACAAAAAGTCTAGGGCGGATGCTACGGTAACCGACTAGGACCCAGCATAAAAGTGGCGATATGAATATTGAAAACAGATGAGACTCAATTAAGCCATCGGGTTTCCTACACACAGCATCTAAACAAACGCATAGCTTCATATAAACGTTTTTAATTTCATTGCAAACAATACACACTGGTCAGACAGCTAATTAAGGAGCTTTCTTACACACAGCATCTAAACAAACGCACAGCTTCATATAAACGTTTTTAAGTTCATTGCAAACAATACACACTGGTCAGACAGCTAATTTAGGAGCTTTCTTATCAGGGGTTGATCGTGTTTGTTTACTACTGATATATTCGAGACAAAAGAAAACTGAACTTAGATCATCTAGAGATAGTATTACGATGGTTTGGGGAGGTATCATGACCCTGAGTCACGAATATCTGGTCTCGATACTACATTATCCTGTCTTCACCCTATTTTGTGTTTATATCTCGCATATGTCATACGTTTGTACTTTTGAATATGCATATGTGTGTACGAGTGCTCTTCTATTTCTATGGTTGAATGCGCATTTCTGTTAGGCTTCTGTTGATGCTGTGCACTGTCGGTTGTCATTTTTAATTTTCAGTCTGACTTCTATTCTATTTATGCTAAATAGGATCCTGGGATGATTACGACGGTCTTGGGAGATACCATGAATTTGAGACACGAGTTTCTGGTATCGGTACTATAATGTTTGCTACGAATGCACCTGAGTTGATAACTACAGTCCATGGAGATTATATGAAACTAACACCTTTAACACTAAAGTCTGTAAATGACTCTTCACAAAATCCCATTGATGCAGCATCTGAAAATAAAATAAAGCATGATGGTTATCTTTGAAAAATGAAAACCAATTTGCTCAGAAAAAGCCATGTTAATCAGAATAATAACTTCATCAAACTTCTAAGTACACTAGATGGAACCATTGAATTCTTCATATGCAAAATGTCCAGCTGTCGATTCAGATGTCAATTGGTTATTGGTTGTTCAGTTGTCGATTCAGCTGTCAATTGGATATTGAATGATCAACGGTCGATTGGTTATTGAATTTTAATTTTCATCTGTCGATTCAACTGTCAATTGGATATTGAATGATCATCTGTCATTTGGTTATTGAATGTTCAGCTGTCGATTCAGCTGTCAATTAGTTATTGAATGACCAACGGTCGATTGGTTACTGAATAATCAGCTGTTGATTGGTTATTGAATTATCAGCTGTCGATTCAGCTGTCAATTGGATACTGAATGTTCAGCTGTCGATTGGTTATTGAATGTTAAGCTGTCGATTCAGCTGTCAATTGATTATTGAATTTTCAGCTGTCAATTGGTTATTTGATGTTCAGCTGTCGATTCAGCTGTTAATTGGTTACTGAATGATCAGCTGTCGATTAAGCTGTCAATTGGCTATCGAATGTTCAGCTGTCGATTCAGCTGTCAATTGGATATTGAATGATCAGCTGTCAATTGGTTATTGAATTTTCAGCTGTCAATTGGTTATTGAATGTTCAGCTGTCGATTCAGCTGTCAATTGATTACTGAATGATCAGCTGTCGATTCAGCTGTCAATTGGTTATTGAATGTCCAGCTGTCGAATCAGCTGTCAATTGGATATTGAATGATCAGCTGTCAATTGGTTATTGAATGTTCAGCTGTCGATTCATCTGTCAATTGGATATTGAATTATCAGCTGTTGATTGGTTATTGAATTTTCAGCTGTCGATTCAGCTGTCAATTGGATATTGAATGATCGGCTGTCAATTGGTAATTCAATTTTCAGCTGTCGATTGGTTATTGAATGTTCAGCTGTCCATTCAGCTGTCAATTGTTTATTGAATGTTCTACTGTCAATTCAGCTTTCAATTGGTTATTGAATGTCCAGCTGTCGATTCAGCTGTCAATTGGTTATTGAATGTTCAGCTGTCGATTCAGCTGTCAACTGGATATTGAATGATCAACGGTCGATTGGAAATTGAATTTTAGCTGTCGATTCAGCTGTCAATTGGTTATTGAATGATCAGCTGTCGATTCAGCTGTCAATTGGATATTGAATGATAAACTGTCAATTGGTTATTGAATTTTCAGCTGTCTATTGGTTATTGAATTTTCAGCTGTCGATTCAGCTGTCAATTGGATATTGAATGACCAGCTGTCGATTGGTTATTGAATTTCCAGCTGTCGATTCAACGGTCAATTGGATATTGAATGATCAGCTGTTGATTGGTTATTGAATGTTCAGCTGTCGTTTCAACTGTCAATTGGTTATTGAATGAATAGCTATCAATTGGTTATTGATTTTTTAGCTGTCAATTAGTTATTGAATGTTCAGCTGTCAATTCAGCTGTCAATTGTTATTGAATATTCAGCTGTCGATTCAACTGTCAATTGGTTATTGAATTTTCAGCTGTCAATTGGTCATTGAATGTCAAGCTGTCAATTGTTTATTGAATGTGAATGTCAGCTGTCGATTCAGCTGTTAATTGGATATTATATGATCAGCTGTCGATTGGTTATTGAATTTTCAGCTGTCGATTCAGCTGTCAATTGGATATTGAATGACCAGCTGTCGATTGGTTATTGAATATTCAGCTGTCGATTCAGCTGTCAATTGGATATTGAATAATCAGCTGTCAATTGGTTATTGAATTTTCAGCTGTCAATTGGTTATTGAATGTTAAGCTGTCGATTCAGCTGTCAATTGGATATTGAATGATCAGCTTAATTGGTTACTGAATGATCAGCTGTCGATTGGTTATTGAATGTTCAGCTGTCGGTTTAGCTATCAATTGGATATTGAATGATCAGCTGTCACAATTGGTTATTGAATTTTCAGCTGTCAATTGTTTAATGAATGTTCAGCTGTCAGTTGTTCATTGAATTTTCAGCTGTCAGTTGTTTATTGAATGTTCTGCTGTCAAAAGGAAAAGGCTATATAGTCTTACGTCGAAATTTGACATACATTGAACATTATGGGGGAAAAGCTGTATTGTGTAATGTCTAAATTGGACATTTAGACAATTTCTGTCGAATGTCTAAAAGAATAATGTCGTGCAAACTTCACGGACCTTGGACGAATAACCATTTTGTATAACCGACTGACTGCCAGAACCAGCAGTAAATTCGGCTGTGTTATTTTTTTTGAATTTACGGCTGAATGACCAATTACATGCTGGCAATATGCAATATGCTGGCAATATATAACCCAGATTCGGATACTTTACGAATAACCAGTTGTCCCCGTGCTAGATCCCCGTGTTCGCAGGGCATCGGGCTTCCCCGGCCAGCGCGACATTTTCCCGAACTGTCAAATTGTACAACGTCGGAATAAAACAGGTTTTTTCAAACTTGATAGAAATGTCTAGTGTCTAAATTGAACAATATTTAAATCCCCACCCCCTTGTTCTCGTGGCAGCGAGCTATCCCGGCTTGCGCGGTTCTTTCCTGTTGAAGATTCCCGTTAAAGCACAACAGCCGACTGCCCCGGCACGCATGGCTCCATCCCCGTGGTAGAGCCCCGTGTTCACACGGGAGCCGGTGTAACGAAGTAAAGTGACCCCCATAGAATACTGACCCCCCGGTCACTATTCTTCAGAAAAAGCGACCCCCTTTCTGAAAAATATCGACTCCCCTCTGAAAAATAGTGACCCCCTCCGCGATATATCTATAAAATATTGACCCCCGCCCCAATTATTACTAACAAATTAGTAACCATTGCAAATACTTGAATACCTAATATTGTTGCGGCTGCAGTTTTTCTTTTTTGTTGTTGTTGCTGCAGCATCGGGTGGGTGGGTGTGTGTGCGTGTGTGGGTGTGGTAGCGTGTGTGTGTGTGGGGGGGGGGGGGTAAACGAAATTTAACGGAAAAACTTTATTATTTAGAAACTGTCAATATTTTGAAAAATGTTGACACTAGCAGATGAGTGACAGTGGGTGTGAAGTAGTAGTTGTATTAGTAGAAGTAGTGGTAATATAACTTATTTTAAGGGGACATTTACAATGCATTTTGAGTATAACAACCTTTTCTGTGCGATCTAATAAATGGTTCTATACTTCTAACAGCGACCGACCTTACTTGTCAAATCATGTTTTTAAATCTTTACAGTAAGTAAACTGTTCTTTTTATAAAGGCAAATACTACTACTTGTGTATTTTATTTTGTACCCTTGAGTAATAATTCCCAATATAAACGAACACAAATTAAGTTCAATTGAATATAAAAGGATAAAAGTTGACGATTAATCTCAGTCTGATTGGCAAACTGTTTTGAAACTCAACAGGTGCTGATATTTTCGATGTCATACATTTGACTTACTAGGCAGCCACAAATAAGTGACGAACACACAAGGAAAACTATCTTCTCTAGGTTATGTTATGAATAGAATATAAGATTCGTGTTCGTGATTTATTGGATCTATTAAACTCGTCCTTTTAGACAAAAATAAACACGCAACAAATCTTTGCTGTGTGGTTTCTACAAAGCTCGTTTAAAACAAAAGTAAAAACATTATGAACAACTAATCTAATGTTTATTATCTGCAGAGGACAATGGCCTGTTACAAATGTACACACTATATTGCTATGGTATATGTCACACGTGCTTGACCTTTTATATAAGAAAATCAACAGCATCTCTTCGACAATAATTGACACAATTCTCTATAAATTAAATTGTATTCCGATGTTGTGTAGGGGTGTGTGGGTGCGTGCGGAAGGGTGTTTATTTACTATAAGTGATTGTTACGTGCATGTGTGTGTGTACATGCGCGCGCGTGTGCGTGCCTGCTTGCGTGCGTGTGTGTGCTAGTCTGTACGAACAATGATTACAAGTCGTATTACTTGGCGTCCATTGTGCGCATTAGTCATGATATATTAAACGGGGCTCAAAATGATATTACTAGGGGTCACACATCTGTAACAATTATGACCAAGGTTAAATATTTTTTTCGAAATACGTGAAACCCTTTCTTTAAAGTATACTTGAGGCAAATTAAAGTTGCTGGTGTTGTTCAAAATATCACGAAGGTTGGCCAAAGCATTATTACCGGGGATCATTATTGTTTAAAAAATACTGACCGGGGTTCGATATTCTCAGAAAAAAATTACACCCATCCTTTCTACAACATACTTGAGTTCAATTAGCATTGGGCGAATTGGTCATTATATAATAAACATCTATGAATGGGGGTCACTACATCTGTAAGAATTATAACCAAGGTTAAATATTTTTCGAGTAAAGTTAAACCCTTTCCTTAAATTATACTGGAGATAGATTTGAGTTTCAGGGAGTTGTTCAACATATCATGAATTTGTGTCAAAGCAATATGACCGGGTGTCGCTATTTTTTAAAAAATACTGGCCGGGGGTCAGTATTCTTCAGAAAATGTGACCCCCTATGTACAAAATGCTTGGGTTCAATTAACATTGTGCGTTGTTGCAACCTGAATTGTAATGACAACCGGAATTGTAATAAAATTTATTACAAAACTGGTTATGATGCGAAAACGTTATTACAATTGGTGGTCAACCTGAATTGTAATAACAACCTGAAGTGTAATAAAATTATATTTAGTCTGTATTTGTGTGTCTATGTGAGTATGAATGTGCGCACGTGCTAGTATGTTGATAGTATGTGTATGCGTGTAGTTTGTATGGGAGGGCGCATGCGTGTGCGCGCATGTGTACATGTATGAAGTAATACATAAGATATTCTAGATGATAGTACAACGACTTAGAAATTTTTATTACAAAACTGGTTATGATGCGAAAACATTATTACAATTGGTGGTCAACCTGAATTGTAATAACAACCTAAAGTGTAATAAAATAATTTTTTGTCTGTATTTGTGTGTCTATGTGAGTATGAATGTGCGCACGTGCTAGTATGTTGATAGTATGTGTATGCGTGTAGTTTGTATTGGAGGGGCGCATGCGTGTGCGCGCATGGGTACATGTATGAAGTAATACATCAGATATTCTAGATGATAGTACAACGACTTAGAAATTTTTATTACAAAACTGGTTATGGTGCGAAAACATTATTACAATTGGTGGTCAACCTGAATTGTAATAACAACCTGAAGTGTAATAAAATAATTTTGTTTCTGTATTTGTGTGTCTATGTGAGTATGAATGTGCGCACGTGCTAGTATGTTGATAGTATGTGTATGCGTGTAGTTTGTATGGGAGGGGCGCATGCGTGTGCGCGCAAGTGTACATGTATGAAGTAATACATCAGATATTCTAGATGATAGTACAACGACTTAGAAATTTTTATTACAAAACTATTTATGATGCGAAAACATTATTACAATTGGTGGTCAACCTGAATTGTAATAACAACCTGAAGTGTAATAAAATAATTTTGTGTCTGTATTTGTGTGTCTATGTGAGTATGAATGTGCGCACGTGCTAGTATGTTGATAGTATGTGTATGCGTGTAGTGTGTATGGGAGGGGCGCATGCGTATGCGCGCATGGGTACATGTATGAAGTAATACATCAGATATTCTAGATGATAGTACAACGACTTAGAAATTTTTATAACAGAACTGGTTATGATACGAAAACATTATTACAATTGGTGGTCAACCTGAATTGTAGTGCGTATTAGTCTAGTATAATAAACACGGTCACTATATCTACAAGAATTATGACAAAGGAAAAGGTATATTTCGATTAACGTTAACCCCCCTTTTTAAAAAATAAATACTAGAGTTGTTTAACATATCATGAACATGAATCATAGAGTTATGACCGGGTTCGCTATTTTTGACAATATACAGGCCGGGGTCGATATTCTTCAGAAAATTTGACCCACTATGTACAAATTACTTATGGGTCACTACATCTGTAAGAATTATGACCAAGGTTAAATAAAAATCGAGTAAAGTTGAACCCTTTCTAAAATTATACTGGAGGTAGATTAAATGAAAAAGTAGTAAAGTCAAGCAGGAAAAGCCACACACATAAGTTCGCGGGAGCTGTTCAACATATCATGAACGTGTGTCAAAGCACAGTGACCGGGGGTCACTATTGGTTTTTAAAAAAATACTGACCGGGGGGGTCGATATTCTTCAGAAAATGTGACCCCCTATGTACAAAATACTTTGGTTCAATTAGCATGACGAGCATTAGCCACGATATGATAAACACGGCTGACTTTGCTATGACGGGGGTCACTAAATCTGCAAGAATTATGACACAGGTTAAATAAAATCGAGTAAAGTTAAACTCTTTCTTAAATTATACTGGAGGTAGATTAAGTTCGCAGGGAGTTGTTCAACATATGAACGTATGTCAAAGCACTATAACCGGGGCTCGCTATTGTTTAAAAAATACTGACTGGGGTCGATATATTTAGAAAATGTGACCCCCTATGAACAAAATACTTGGGTTCAATTAGTATTGCGCGCTTTAGACAAGATGGGATAAACACGACTGAAATTGCTATGACCGGGTGTCACTACATCATTAAGAATTATGAAAAAGGTTAAATAAAATCGAGTAAAGTTAAACTTTTCTTAAATCATACTAGCGGTAGATTAAGTTTTCGGGAACTGTTCAACATATCATGAACGATTGAACGTGTGTCAAGCACTATGATCGGGGGTCGCTATTTTTCAAAAATACTGACCGGGTCGATATTCCTCAAAATATGTGACCCCCTATGTACAAAATACTTTGGTCAATAAGCATTGCGCGATTTAGTCATGATATAATAAGCAAGGCTGAAATTACTATGACCAGGGGTCACTACAACTGTAAGAATTATGACCAAGGTTAAATATTCTTTTTTATATTTCTTTACATTATACCGTTCCAAGGCGGTACTTCCATCTTCCCCCTGTTGTTTGTTTGTTATGTCCGTGCGTCTCTTTGTGTCTTTTATATTCATGTACATTTGTTGTTTGTCGTTGTGGTGCTGTTTGGGCGGTCGTGTATTTTGTATGTGATGTGCCCTGCATGACTCGTACATATAATTATACCATAAACGTGTGTCAAAGCACTATGGCCGGGGGTCACTATTTTAAAAAATACTGACCGGGTCGATAGTCTTCAGGTAGTGTGACCCCCTATGTACAAGATATAAAATATAGTTTACGAGTAAAGTTAAACCCTTTCTTTAAATTATACTGGAGGTAGATTACGTACGCGGGAACTGTTCAACATATCATAAACATGTGTCAAAGCACTGTGACCGCCGGGGTCGCTATTTTTTAAGAAATACTGATCGGGGGTCGATATTCTTCAGAAAATGTGACCCCCTATGTACAAAATACTTCGGTTCAATTAGTATTGCGCGCTTTAGTCATGCTATGATAAACACGACTGATATTGCTATGACCGGGGGTCACTACATCTGTAATAATTATGACACAGGTTAAATAAAATCGAGTAAAGTTAAACTCTTTCTTAAATTATACTGGAGGTAGATTAAATTCGCAGGGAGTTGTTCAACATATCATGGACGTGTGTCAAAGCACTATGACGGGGTTCGCTACTTTTTAAAAAATACTGAACGGGGGTCGATATTCTTCAAACAATGTTATCCCCTATGAACAAAATACTTGGGTTCAATTAGCAAGGCGCGCATTAGCTATGATATGATAAACAGGGCTGAATTTTCTATGATCGGGGGTCATTACATCTGTAATAATTATGACCAAGGTTAAATAGTTTACGAGTAAAGTTAAACCCTTTCTTTAAATTATACAGGAGGTAGATTAAGTTCGAGGTAACTGTTCAACATATCATGAACGTGTGTCAAAGCACTATGACCGGGGGTCGCTATTGTTTTAAACAATACTGACCGGGGGTCGATATTCATCAGAAAATGTGACATCCTATATACAAAATACTTGGGTTCAATTAGTAATAAAATCGAGTAAAGTTAAACTCTTTCTTAAATTATACTAGAGATAGATTAAGTTCGCGGGAGTTGTTCAATATATCATGAACGTGTGGCAAAGCACTATGACCGGAGGTCGCATTTTTTTAAAAAGTACTGAGCGGGGGTCGATATTCTTCAGAAAATGTGACCCCCCCTATATACAAAATACTTGGGTTTAATTAGCAAGGCGCGTATTAGCCATGATATGATAAACACGGCTGAAATTGTTATGACCGGGGGTCATTACATCTGTAATAATTATGACCAAGGTTAAATAGTTTACGAGTAAAATTAAACCCTTTCTTTAAATTATACAGGAGGTAGATTAAATTCGCGGGAACTGTTCAAAATAATTATCATGAATATGTGTCAAAGCACTATAATCGGGGGGTCGCTATTTTTAAAAAAATCAATTAGTATTGCGCGCTTTAGAAAAGCTAGGATAAACACGACTGAAATTGCTATTACCGGGTGTCACTACATCTGTAAGAATTATGACAAAGGTTAAATAAAATCGGATAAAGTTAAACTCTTTCTTAAATTATACTAACTGTAGATTAAGTTCGCGGGAGTTGTTCAACATATCATGAACGTGTGTGATCGGGGGTCGCAATTCTTTAAAACAAATGACCGTGGGTTCGATATTCTTTAGAAAATGTGAACCCCTATGTACAAAATACTTGGGTTCAGTTAGCAAGGCGCGCATTAGCCATGATATGATAAACACGGCTGAAATTGCTGTGACCGGGGGTCACTACATCTGTAATAATTATGACCAAGGTTAAATAGTTTACGAGTAAAGTTAAACCCTTTCTTTAAATTATACAGGAGGTAGATTAACTGTTTAACTGATTAACTGTTCAACATAACATGAAAGTGTGTCAAAGCACTATGACCGTGGGTCGCTATTTTTTTTAAAAAAAATACTGACCGGGTTCGATATTCTTCAGAAAATGTGACCCCTATGTACAAAATACTTGGGTTCAATTAGTATTGCGCGCTTTAGTCATGGTAGGATAAACACGACTGAAATTGCTATGACCGGGGGTCACTACATCTGTAAGAATTATGACACAGGTTAAATAAAATCGAGTAAATTCTGAAGGGAGGTGATCCCCGAGAGCAAAAATTGCAACACAAAAAGAGAAAATTGCAGACTTGGTTTTATTGAGTCTGTTCATGAACAGTAATTGAAAGTGCAACACTGCTCACGCCCCCTAGCACCGGCTTAAGCGGTATTCAATTTTCAGAACAAGAAGTACCGATATTCATGATCTCGAAGGATCAGAAGGTATAACAACACTGAGAATGAAGTTAAATTCTGTCTTAAATTATACCAGAGGTAGATTAAGTTCGCAGGAGTTGGTCAACATATCATGAACGTGTGTCAAAGTACTATGACACCGGGTCGCTATTTTTTAAAAAATACTGACCGGGGGTCGATATTCTTCAGAAAATGTGTCCCCCTATGCACAAAATACTTGGGTTCAATCAGTATTGCGCGCTTTAGTCATTACAGGATAAACACGGCTGAAATTGCTATGACCGGGGGTCACTACATCTGTAAGAATTATGACACAGGTTAAATAAAATCGAGTAAAGTTAAATTCTGTCTTTAAATTATACCAGAGGTAGATTAAGTTCGCAGGAGTTGGTCAACATATCATGAACGTGTGTCAAAGTACTATGACCGGGGTCGCTATTTTTAAAAAAATACTGACCGGGGTCGATATTCTTCAGAAAATGTGACCCCCTGTGTACAAAATACTTGGGTTCAGTTGGCAAGGCGCGCATTAGCCATCATATGACAAACAGGGCTGAAATTGCTCTGACCGGGGATCATGACATCTGTAATTATGACCAAAGTTAAATAGTTTACGAGTAAAGTTAAACCCTTTCTTTAAATTATACAGGAGGTAGATTAAAGTCGCGGGAACTGTTCAACATATCATGAACGTGTGTCAAAGTACTATGACCGGGGGTCGCTATTTTTTAAAAAATACTGACCGGGGGTCGATATTCTTCAGAAAATGTGACCCCCTATGCACAAAATACTTGGGTTCAATCAGTATTGCGCCCTTTAGTCATTACAGGATAAACACGGCTGAAATTGCTATGACCGGGGGTCACTACATCTGTAAGAATTATGACACAGGTTAAATAAAATCGAGTAAAGTTAAATTCTGTCTTTAAATTATACCAGAGGTAGATTAAGTTCGCAGGAGTTGGTCAACATATCATGAACGTGTGTCAAAGTACTATGACCGGGGTCGCTATTTTTAAAAAAATACTGACCGGGGGTCGATATTCTTCAGAAAATGTGACCCCCTGTGTACAAAATACTTGGGTTCAGTTAGCAAGGCGCGCATTAGCCATGATATGACAAACAGGGCTGAAATTGCTCTGACCGGGGATCATGACATCTGTAATTATGACCAAAGTTAAATAGTTTACGAGTAAAGTTAAACTCTTTCTTTAAATTATACAGGAGGTAGATTAAAGTCGCGGGAACTGTTCAACATATCATGAACGTGTGTCAAAGTACTATGACCGGGGGTCGCTATTTTTTAAAAAATACTGACCAGGGGTCGATATTCTTCAGAAAATGTGACCCCCTATGCACAAAATACTTGGGTTCAATTAGGATTGCGCTTTAGTCATTACAGTATAAACACGGCTGAAATTGCTATGACCGGAGGTCACTACATCTGTAAGAATTATGACCAACGTTAAATAAAATCGAGTAAAGTTAAACTCTTTCCTAAATTATACTGGCGGTAGATTAAGTTCGCGCGAGTTGTTCAACATATCACGAACGTGTGTCAAAGCACTATGACCGGGGGTCGATATTTTTTTTATAAGATACTGACCGGGGGTCGATTTTCTTTCAGAAAATGTGATCCCTATGAACAAAATACTTGGGTTCAATTAGCAGTGCGCGCTTTAGTCATGATATAATAAACGCTGCTCAAATTGCTATGACCGGGGGTCACTTCATCTATAATAATAATGACCAAGGTTAATTTTCTTCGAGTAAAGTTTAACTTTCTTTAATTATACTGGAGATAGATTAAAAAGCACTATGACCGGGGGTTGCCCTTTTTTAAGAATATTGACTAGGGTCGATATTCTTCAGTAAAAGTGCCCCCTTTCTAAATAATACCTTTGTTCTAATGAACGTTGTGCACATTGGTCAGTGATAAAAAGGGCTCAAAATGCTATGACCGTGCGGTCACTAGGTAGGTAGGTAGGGTAGGGTAGGGTAGGTAGGTAGATAGGTAGGTAGATAGTAGTATTTAAAGTAGTAGTAATATAGGTAGTAGTAGCAGTAGTATAAGTAGTGGAAGTAGTATAGGTGGAATGTAGTAGGCAATAGCAGAAGTAGTACTAGGAAGTAGGAATAGTAGTAGTAGCAGTTGTAGCAGCAGCAGCAGCGGCAGTAGTAGGTGGATGGGTTTGTGGGTGGTTGGGTTTGTGCTTGAGTGGGTGGCTGGGTTTTGGGTGGCTGGGTTTTTTATTTGGTATGTGTGAAGGTAGGTAGGTAATAGGAGGAGGTATAGGAGTAGTAGTAGGAGGAGTAGTATGTGTAGTTGTGGGATTAATAGTAGTAGTAGTAGTAGTTGTAGTAGTGGTAGTAGTAGTAGTAGCGGTAATTATAGTAGTAGTAGTAGTAGTAGTAGTAGTAGTAGTAGTAGTAGTGACGGTGGTGGTGGTGGTAGACGAAGCAAACACAACAACACCAACAAAAATAGTATTTCCCACTTCGCTAAAATAATTCAAAAGGCATGATGTCGAACACTTATGTTGCCTCACTTCGATGAGACTTATTTCAATTAATTTCAATAGGTGATAAATTACAAATATATTCAAAATATGGATATGATAAACAAAAATCCACTGCCAAATGAAGTTTTGTTTAGTTTTACAGTGACTGACACAATGTTCCATCCATGAAATTTTAAGTTAGAACTTAGATTATTGAAATTTTAACAGTTATTTACGTTTTGTAAAGTGTCAGATAGAAGTCAATACAACATTTTACAATTCATTAAGTGATCTCTTCATATATACATGTGTTCCTACGTGCGTGTGAGTGTGTGCGTGAGTGTTTGTGTGCTTGCATGCATGAGAGTGTTTCGAAGTGTATGTGTAAGTATCGGTATATGTGCGTGCGTGCGTTCATATGTGTACCAGTATGTGTGCGTGCATGCGTTCGTGTGTGTAATTGTTTATGTACATGCGTGTTGTGTGTGTGTGCGTGCGTGCGTGCGGGCGTATGTTTTGTTGAAACAAAGACAGGGAGTCACTATTCTATGGGGGGTCGCAATTCTTCGTAAGGGGTCAGTTTTCTTCGTGTGCAGGGGTCGTAATATTATGACCGGGGGGGTCAAAATACTATGACCGGGGGGTCACTATTTTTTAAAAAATACTG
Source organism: Azorinus chamasolen (assembly GCA_963576725.1). NCBI lineage: Eukaryota > Metazoa > Mollusca > Bivalvia > Cardiida > Solecurtidae > Azorinus > Azorinus chamasolen. The sequence goes on along the minus strand of OY755237.1, from coordinate 75,139,310 downwards.
ACCGGGGTCAATATTCTATGGGGGTCACTTTACTTCGTTACACCGGCTGCCGCAAACTGCGCTGTTCGGACCCGTTTAATATTACCGTATTAGCATTGCAGCGGGCTTCCAAGGCCAGCGTGGCAATGTGTCGTGTAAGGTCCCGTTGCAGCACGGTTGCCAATTGCAAACGAGCTAGGCTTAGTCCCAGTGGTAGATCCCCCGTGTTCTCATGGCAGTAGGCTGCCCCCGGCATGCGCGTCTCTGTCCCGTGTATGGTCTTCGTTGAAGCACGGGAGCCGACTGTCTTAACGTGTGTTGCTCCGTAACCGTGCTAGATCCCCGTGTTCGCACGGGATAGGGTTTCCCCGGTTAGCGCGTTTGGAAAATCACATTTGAAACACGGAAGTCGACTGCCCCGGTCCATGGGGCCTTGTCCCGTGGTAGACCCAAGTGTACGCAACCCGGCAAATTGTCCAATGTCGAAATTAGACACTTGTTAGAAAAAATTCATGACTTAATAGAAATGTCTAATATCTCATTTTAACAATATTTAGAAATCTGTCCCGTTCCGGCAAATTGTCCAACGAAGAAATTAAACACTTGTTAGACATTTTTCCGACTTTATCGAAATGTCTAATGTTTAAATTGAATGATATTTTGACATCTATCAGGCCCGGGAAATTGATCTGGATCTTGATCTGGTTCATCATCTGGATCTGATTCTGGATCTGGTTCTGGATCGCGATCTGGTTCTTGATCTGGTTCTGGATAAGGTTATTGATCTTGATCTGGTTATTGATCAGGATCTGGTTCTTGATGTAGATCTAGTCATTAATCTGGTTCTTGACCTGGATCTGGTCATTGATCTGGATCTTGATCTTGATAACCAACCTGGCAGTTTTTTCGCCAAATTATATTTCACGAATAACCAATTGGCAGCTGAACATTCAATAACCGATTGATAGCTGAACATTCAATAACCAACTGATAGCTGAAAATTCAATAACCATTTGACAGCTGAACATTGAATAACTAACTTGGCAGTTTATTCGCCCAATTATTATATTTTACGAATAAACAATTGACAAATGATAATTAAATAACAAATTGACAGCTGAACATTCAATAACCAATTGACAGCTGAAAATTCAATAACCAATCGACAACTGATCATTCAATATCCAATTGACATCTGAATCGACACCTAAACATTCAATAACAAATTGACAGCAGAATCGACAGCTGAACATTCAATAACCAATTGACAGCTGAAAATTCAATAACCAATTGACAGCTGAGAATTCAATATCCAATTGACAGCTGAATCGACAAGTAAGAATTCAATAACCAATTGACAGCTAAATCGACAGTTGAACATTCAATAACCAATTGACAGATGAAAATTCAATAACCAATTGACAACTGATCATTCAATGTCCAATTGACAGCTGAATCGACAGCTGAACATTCAATAACCAATTGACAGTTTAATCGACAGCTGAACATTCAATAACCAATTGACAGCTGAAATTTCAATAAACAATGATAGCTGATCATGCAATATCCAATTGACAGCTGAATCGACAGCTTGACATTCAATAACCAATTGACATCTGAATCGACACATGTACATTCAGTAACAAATTGACAGCTGAAAATTCAATAACCAATTGACAGCCGACCATTCAATATCCAATTGACAGCTGAATCGACAGCTGGACATTCAATAACCAATTGACAGCTGATCATTCAGTACCCAATTGACAGTTGAATCGACAGGTAAACATTCAATAACTAATTGACATCTGAAATTCAATAACCAATTGACAGCTGATCATTAAATATCCAATTGACAGCTGAATTGGCAGCTGAACATTCAATAACCAATTGACAGCTGAATCGACAACTGAACATTCAATAACTAATCGACAGCTGAACATTCAATAACCAATTAACAGCTGAATCGACAGCTGAGCATTCAATAACCAACTGACAGCTAAAAATGCAATAGCCAATAGACAGCTGATCACTCAATATTCAATTGACAGCTGAATAGACAGCTTAACATTCAATAACCAATCGACAGCTGATCAGTCAATATATAATTGACAGTTGAATCGACAGCTGAACATTCAATAACCAATTGACAGGTGAACTTTCAATAACCAATCCACAGCTGATCATTCAATATCCAATTGACAGCTGTATCGACAGCTGATCATTCAATATCCAATTGACATCTGAATATACAGCTTAACATTCAATAACCAATTGACAGTTAAATCGACAGCTGAAAATTCAATAACCAATGGACAGCTGATCATTCAATATCCAATTGACAGTTGGAATCGACAGCTGAAAATTTAATAACCAATTGACAGCTGATC